>JAPDSC010073156.1:55441-75533 GCA_026290005.1 Latrodectus geometricus | reverse complement strand
ATTCTTTGAGTTTCCATTCAACAGATTTTTGAAATACTCATTCCATCTATTTAGATCTTTTTTTTTTGTCTACTGTTAGTCGTAATTCTAGATTTAAATACTTTTTGTTCAAGATTTATTTCATAAAAGAAAGTTACGTATTTGTTAGATGTTCGTAGATATTCTTCAACTTTGAACCACTCTTGTTAAAAAAAAGTCCCTCGAGCTCTATGAATGTTTTTTTCCTCTTTTTACTTCTTATAATCCTCAACTTATCTTCTTTGTTGATACTTTTACGGTATTTTCTTCTTGAGTTTCTAGCATTCATTATTAAAAAATATTTTGATTTTTCCTTTCGACATTACATAGCATATCAAATATACTTGAACACCTAAGTGTTTTATAAATTGTATTATATCGCCATGCTTAAGTTTAAAATTTGGTAACCATATTCATAAAAAAGAAGAGAAAAATAAATCATGTATTAGAATTTCTTCAAATTATGAGCATGGAACAATCTCTCAGAATTTTTAATTTGTCAACAGCATACGCTGTAAAAAGTGTCCATCGTATATTAATGAACCTTCCTACATTTCAGTTATCTCATTCAAATATTAACATACATTTAATTTCTAATACATCTTTACCATGAAATTACGATATCATATAAAACGAAACCTTTATTTACAGCATTTCTTAAAAAAATTTCACTATTCCTTTCGTCATTGTCAACTTATTTACCTTTGAAAAATAAAATTGATAATTTTCTTAAATAAAGTTTTGTTCACTTCAACTATTTTTTTTTCTTTTTTAAATTTTTCTTGACTTTCGACTCATATAAATCATTTTTTGCTGTAAAATCAATAGTATAGTGATTTAACTTAAGTTTTGCTATGCAATTTTCTCAAAATGGGGTCATTATTCTTAATATCGTCATTGATTTTAAAATTTTTATATCATTAACTATTAAGATTATTGTATATAGAAACTAGTATCATAATGATAGCTGAATCCATTCAAGTATAAATATCTAGGAGGATTTCTACCATAAAATATATGTTTTATTTCAGTGGGTTATTTTTCCAGCTTACACTATTTCATAAAGTAGATAAATTTATTCTGCAGAGCCATTACAATAAATCATTGTCAAATAATAAGGACGATATATGAATTTTTACGCATTTCTCTGAAATTCCAACTTACACCAATGGAATAGAAATAACTTTTTAATGTTTTCTTTGTATTTTCAGAGAGTGAAACGAAGAAAATTCATGCAGGTTTTAGTATTACCAACTTTTTAGGTAATGAATCTTAAAAATTAACACATATTCACTTCTTTATACTTAATATCAATAGAAATTTTAACAATCTATTTAATTCTCAATTTTTTTTTAAAGAAATAATATATACAAAATAACATAATTAATATTTAAAATCCACAGACGTTTTGAATCACGTGATTATACAGTCAACAGGTGTTAAAGATTATTATGAATTTTTAGTTTCTTAAAAAGATCGCACAAAAATTTCAAATGAATAAGTTAAAACATAATCACAAAATTTTCGTTGAGAAATTAATTATCTTCAATTAATTTATGGTATTTCCAGCTATCAGGTAAACTGATGGAGACAATTAACTAATATTACAATATTTAATTCTAATAAAAAATTAGAAAAAATGTAATTTATTTTAGGTTTGATGAATTTAAATATTTTAAATTTTTAAAATGTTTGTCATTTTGTATGAATTTAAAATATTTTAGATTACACGCATTTTATTTTTAATAAACACTAACTGATTAATTTAGGGAAATGAAAATATACTTAATAATGATTTTAATTTGAAATGTTTTACATATAATTAATATTATTATTGTAAAAATGTAAGAATAATTTTAATATACAAAAATGCATCCATTATTGCAATGAACACAATAGTATTCAGCGTGTAACATAGTTTATCAATTTATAAACGGTAGATTATACAACATAAATATATTTATGTGTAAGCATATATGAATATAGTATATGCATAATATTAAATATTTTGATTGTGTGTATGATTTTTTTTCCTTTTTTCTCAAATTGGGTGACATTTTAAAACTAATTAAATTTTCTGGCAGCGTTCTTACACCAAAAAGAAAAAAAAAAAAAAAAAAAAAAAAACGGGGAAATAATTTAAAAAGCCAATAACAGTAAAATGCATCCATATATATATATATACATATTCATATATTTTTTTATTTTTGTTTACATCTAGTACTTTTCACTTTGATTTAAAATCACATTAAAATTTCTTTACAAAAAGCAAAAAAAGAAAATACTCTTTCAAAATTGCATAGACATTTTCTGCTGTAAAAATATATTGGAAAGACGTGAAGTTCTTAAAACAATTAAAAAAGGAGATGCAAATGGCATCATCTCAAAATGCAACGTTCAAAAGAAACGCAAAGGGAAAAAATATCAATCTAATTAAGAAGCCAATAACAAACTATCCCCAACAGACTCTTAGAACGCGTGGTAATTAATGAAGAGTCACCAAGGGAGTTTTTGGTTTGTTACATGAAGAAATTCACACACAAAAAAGAAATGCAAAAGAGCTACGGAATGTTTCCTTCTAAAGGTGCTGAAAATGCTTCTGTTCATTAAAAGCAGATGTCTAAGTAGAGAGTTCAGCATTATTCTTTACTTTTGTAAAAAGAGTGGATAAAATGATTTCTTTTTTTTCGATAATTGCGTTGAAAATGCAATAGAATGTAGTTTGAGCTCCGGTATATTATGAAATTCATTAAAATATATTATTTTTTATGCTCATGAACAAGAGGAGAGCATTTAAGCCCTAGATTGTAATTAATTAACGTTTTAAAATTTTAAATAATACATACATCAAAGAATTAGTTTGCTGAAATTCTTCATTTACTGAATCGATAATTTAAGTTAAAGGGATAATTAAATTCAACATTTTGGTTTTTTGTAAAGATTAAAACCAAAAAAATTGAATTTTGATAATCAATAAAAATTTAATTAAAAGTTTCTTTCCTTAGAATTTTCAACCTTGTATTCTAATTTTAAGTATTTTAATATAATTATAAAATATGTTACTTAAAATAATGTGTTGCATAACATAAAATATATTATATCTAACAATAAATATTTATTGACATATTAACTATAAAGTTATAAGTAAGCTAGACATCAATTACAAAAATAAATACTTGTAATTTAATTCACAAGTTATTTATAAACATACATCAATAAGCGAATATGAAAAACATCGCATGTGTGTGAAAAATATTTAAAACAAGTATTACGACATTGCCTTTTATCACATAAGATAACTTCAGAATATTTTGTATGAAAGTATGATGTTATTGATAAAGCATTGGAGAATACTGTACCATTCTTTAAGAATGACAAGTAAAACAAAAGTCTGGCTTCAAAGTAAAGCATAGTCCTGATGTCTCTCAAAAGATTCGGTCTAATTTCAATCATGAGAGTTGCTTAGTGCATACTATGATAGTTTTGCTTCAAACATGCGTTCCCCTTTATTCCTGGTTATCAATTACATCTCATATTTTGTTCTTTCAAGAAATAAAGTGAGATTATTTTAGATACACATTTCTCCTTATGCCGAATACATATTTATGTCATACTGCAAATTCATCCTGGAAGAAATAATAAATATTTCTTTTAAAAAAAAAGGAATTACATATACCCTTCTTGAATATTACTTGAAAAAAGAAATTTCCTATAAAATAAATTTATTTTTCAAAGTCTAGAGGCAGTCTCGATCAAAATATAGCAAATAGCTGATTATATTTGGGTTTATACAATATACAGAATTCAACAAAATTTACCGACGTACATACGGAAACCATTCTTTTGATCCCTATTTTGAATTCCTAAGCGATGTTTTTAATCCATATAGCAAAAGAAATTGTTATTTTTCTTACTAATGGTTTGTATCCTGTTTCAAAAAACTAATAGTGTTAATAGAATGCACTGCTCATCAGTTGCTGCGTTAGCACAAAAACAACATAAGTGAAGATGTAGTTGTCCTAATTTTTTGGAATCGATACCATAGCCTTGTAATTTATCTTCGCACTTTAACAGCATTACTCAATCTTTGTTAGTCTAATATTCAATAAAATCTTTTTATTGCCTAGTCTAAATCATTTTATAATACGTTCAATAAATCAAATTGTCATGATGTATTCATATCAATAATTTCCATGACAAAAGTTAAAAAATTGAGTTTCTCAGTTGATGAAATAAAGAAAACAGTTCAATGTCGCCCCATTGAGCTCTTATAAATATTCTTTTTTTAGATATATATCATCTCTCATGTATTACTTCACATCTTTCAATACTCAATGTAAGCATTTGGCTAACACTTTCATCAATCGCTGAAAATTGTATAGTACAAATATTTGTATTTGATTATGCTTTTAAATGTTATGCTTAAAGAAGGATATTCCTACTGAGTATGTCTTGGATGCATTTAAAATGCTTTTTAATATGAATTTGGATCTCTTGTTTTAATCCCATCGAATACACTTACATAATTTTCTCTACAATTTTACACGCTTAGGGTAATTTACATTCTACAGGCTTTCGGACCTAAAAATATTAAATTTAAATGCTACTTAGTTACCGAGTTCGACATTTAAATAGATGCAAGTAAATAGACTTTTGAAACATTAAAACGTTTGATTCATTATTGCAATCACTAAATTTATGTTTTATTAAAAAATCTCACAAAATTTAAATGAAAGCTTATTTTATATTAATAAAAGTAGCAAAGCTAGTTATGGGCAACTGAATGGTTAATAATTACAGTTTATTGGTTCTATTTCCATATCGAGCTCGGATGATTATTATTTCCCTGATTAATATAAATTATACAAGCAATTTAATATTAAATAGCGATCACAGAGCAAAGTCAAAGTTGAATTTATGAATAATATTTTTAGTCAATTTAAATTAAATTATTTTGATTCTTACTTTAATTTACTATATAAATGATATAAATGTAATAGTCTGCTATTTAATTTTTATGTTTTTACCGAAGATCTGTTATTAATTTTATCTAAAATATTTAATAACACAGAATTCAAATGATTTAATCTATGGGAAGATTATCAAAGAAGAGCACACTTCTCATTGATATCGCTTCTTAAGAAAATCGATAGCAAATGGGATAATTTTAAGACCAAAATGTATCATTGAAATTAGCTTTTATAAATACTATGGCGTACCCCAATTTAACAGAATATCATACTAAGTGCTTATCATAAATCAGGTCATCCTTATTTTTACACTCTAGAAAATTGAAATTCTAGCATGCCTTTTTATGTACATATAGAATGAATATCAAGCTCAACATTTTAAAATTAGGCATAAGCACAGACGAAACAATTTTCATCTTCCAAATAAAACCATTTTCATTTTAAAACAATAAAGATTAGTTGTATTGAATAAATTATATATTATTTGATAACAGTTTCCACAGATATATAAATTTCTTCATAGTTTTGTTATTAATATATTTAGAGAATTTCAGGAATTTTTGTAACTAATTTACACTTCCAATTCTGCTTTTGATTTAAAGGGATTCATTTTAAATGAATTTGTAATGTTCAAAACTGCAGCATTGATAGTCTTAATAAAATTGTAGATTATCATAACTGTTAATATAAGTTTTGTTTGAGAGTATATTCTTTTCAAATACTGAGAGAATTAAGAATATATTTACATACTTTATTTCCTTGAGAAATATAACCAAGATAAAAATATTATAAAAAACTGTTTAGTGTACATAACATGAAAAAAAATTCAGTCAAATGCAAGTAGTTGGATTAAAATGTGTCCTTTTTTTCAATTATTTATTTGTTATCTTGAACGTGTTAACAGCTCTTTGAGGTTTTTGTTGAAAGAAATATACTCTATTTTATAAAAATATATATCTTTTTTCAAATCTTAATAGTTCTGTTGTCATAAATTAATGAAAGCGGATTTTAATTTCTTTTTATTTAATATAAGAAGCCTAGTGTAAAATGAAAAATATTCAAAAAGTATGAAGTTTAATATTTATTTATAATACAGAGAAATGTAGATAACTTTTCTAAAAATCAAGTAGTAAGAATTTCACTAAATCCGCATTCTCTAAATCAAAGCAATTTCCAGAGCTCAGTTCTGCGAAATTTGAATACCTACAGCTGTTGCTAGGAGAAAATGATTTAAGCCTCCTAAGTATTCACATTGTATTAAGTATACGTAGAGAGACAACCTCAAAGTAAAATGTAGCAGAATTTAATTAAATTTAATTTAAAATTCAGCGTGGAAATTGTGCGATTTTCTAAGTAAAACATATTGATCTTTGTACAGTGTAAGTCGTTAATGTTTACTTTTAACAGAATGATAGCCATACCGTTCGCAATCTAATCCCCATCGCAAATAAGGTTTCAGGAGGAAATTGTATTTCTTTTAAGTTTTATGCGTGTTAGCTTAAGTTGTGGAACGCCCAAATGAATTAAATATTTTGTTTACTCTAATAATGAAAGTATATTGCTGAGCATTTCGTTTCTCATTCATAAACTTGAAATTTTTGAATTATATTCTGTGATTTACATAACTATGTGTACTTATACACTTAAACATTTTTTATTTAAAAATTGTTACTTTCATATATTTATATTTCATCTTGTTATTCATTTTAGGATTATTTATGAATTATTTAAATATACTTAAAAGTAATTGTATAAATATATTTTGAACAACTCATAACTAATATATTAAAAAAAATATTTTTGCAATCAAAAATTGCGCATTTTACTAGAAATATAGAGCTAATAATAATATTCATTTTGAAAAAGAATATATTTTAGAATATTTTATAGTAAGATTCTCAATTATATAAATTAAAGGGATTCAAGTGCTATCACCATTGCCTCAAAGAAATTTATGACTTAATTTAGAGGTTATTATTTCGAATTAAAAATCTTTTTATCATGTATTAGTATTTTTATTTATTAACATTATTTTGATTACTTAAAAAATAATAGCAATTAAAACATACATAAAATAATTTACAATTTAAAATCATTTAAGCTTTTTATGAATCTCATTAAGAAAAAAACCTTTCTAAAAGTGTGTGAAATTCTTTTATTTTCTTGAATTTTTGAACCAGGAGATTTTATCATCTTAAAGCGAAATAACAATAAAGAAGATATGTTCAAAGTTAGTAGTTAGAATTTAGAAGAAAAAGCCCATATCATATTACTGTATATTAAGATAATTTACATAATTGCAGATACGTCAACAGTTTCTTCTGGAAATAGTTCACACAAAAATGATGTTGTCAACTATAATCCCGGATTATATGTCAACGATATAAGGATGTTAATCAATGGTAATCTCTGTATCTGCCAAAAGGTATAGAAAGAAATTGAAAAATGGAACCACTACCATAAAATAAGCTATTCATGAAGAATTAAATGTGAAAAAAAGTTTGATCCCGTGAATATTGAGTTTATCATGATTTAATCTTTGCATCAAAAAGAAGATCAGATCAAAATGAATAAAGACACATTAAAATGCTTAAATATTACAGAACCGTATTAATTTTAACATAAATGATGAAACATAAAAAAAAATTATTGGCATTTTAACTCTGTAAGAAACTATAATATATTTTTGATGATTCCACTCTTAAGAAATAGGAAAAGTAAACTTGTCATGAAATAAAGTAAGATATACTGTTTTATGTACATAACTGAAAAATTGGAGTCCAAAGCCAGCAAGCTGAGAAATACAGAAGATAGACTGATTTAATAATAAATGCTTTCTAGAATTTTTAAATTAAAAAATTAAAAATAATTATTACCGAAATAGGAAAAGTAAACTTGTCATGAAATAAAGTAAGATATACTGTTTTATGTACATAACTGAAAAATTGGAGTCCAAAGCCAGCAAGCTGAGAAATACAGAAGATAGACTGATTTAATAATAAATGCTTTCTAGAATTTCTTTAAGAAGTGACCGTCAGAAGTCTCTTACTCTATTAGAGTAATAAATATTTCATTCAAAAAGATTCACATTTAAACTCACATAAAATAAAAATTGTATCAAAAGCATAGAACACGTGTTTTATTCACCCTTATCTATTAGAAGGGCTTTAATTTATTTTTAATCTAACAAAGAGCTTCCACGAGTACGACTTTTTAATTCTTAAGATGATCATTTTTTTAATGCAAATATGGCCAAGAAAGGATTAAAAGTATTTAATCCGTGCAAAATATGCTTGTTTCTATGATTTGATGCTACAGTTGTCAAATTTTAACAAAATTTTGTATATATAATTTTAAGAATCTAAGTATTCATCGGAACTATCACTTTAATCACCTAGATATACCTCTCAAAGACTTCAAAATGACACTTGTAATAAAAAATCACTCTAAAAATATAAAATATCAAGACAAAAATAGATATCTCAAAAGAATTATTACCGAATTTTAATAAGACTGTACTCATGTACAGATAATGAAGAAATGCAGGAAATGAAAATGTTAAGCTTAAGCAGGGCGACGTAATGTAAAAAAGAAAATATAGAACCATCGATTATTAATAAAATTATCGGAGAAACTGTGGAATATCAGAACATAAATTTATGGTATTTTTCTTATATAGCACAAATGTTGAAACGCTGAATAAATCAAAAAATGTACCAGGCATAATCGTAGTGAGATATTTCATATAAACTGTTTCAAATTTATTGTCAATACAGAATCATTTTCATAATAAATAACATGGTATAAAATATCTGTAGACAGTGAAATCTATCAAGATTGTATCCATTTATTTAAGTAGATAAATATTATTTATAAGAAAATGAACTACACAATTTTTAAGGAATATCATTTGAGGATATTTTAGAAATGGAAGTATTTTTGCTAGCCTAACGGCCGTATTCATCAACCAGAGTTAAACGAGGTTTTAGGATAAAGGGCGAGTTAAGTCATGAAACGTTATTCACCACGACAAAAACAGCGAATAACTCGCCTATATGGATCCCTAGTATAACTCTAGGATTTCGGAGTATAAGCGCCAAGTCAACAAACAATGGCGGACTTAAGTAATATGTTTGTTGACATTGATGTGCAAGTTTGCTAGCCAATCAGAAGCCGTCTTACATATCGTGTTCGGTTAACTCCAAAATTGTTTTACACGTGAATTTCCCCGCTTCGTGAATAAGAATCGGGGAGTCATACTAGAGTTGAGTTATATCCGAGATAGGCAACACTCAAGTTAACTCGTGTTTGGTGAATACAGCCATAAGTTTGACTTGTCAAGTTTAAAAAAACAATCTCATACTAGTGCAATGCTATGTTACATAAAATGGTATAACTATAGTTATTTATCAGTAATAAAAAACATAATGTTATAAATAATGAATATTTAAATTTAAGTTTTACAAAGTTTCATTTGTATTTAAAAGACAAGTGATTTATAAAGTTAAAATTTATGTACCGAAATAAAATGTATGTAAAAAGAAATATCTGAAATCAAATATGACAATTATAATACAGACATTTTACTAATTATTAAAATACTATCAAATCACTTATTTTTGGAAATATAATTATAACTCAGAAACAAGAATTGAATGTTTTGATGCATTATGTGAATACTAAAACTGGGGAAAAGATTGAACTACTAATATATTGTGGTCTATACCAGCGCTTGAAATATCAGAATCTTCAAACTAAGTTCTTTCTTTGAAAACATTTTATTATGTTTTAACTACCCTTAGGAAGTTTCTGTTTTGCTTTTGTTCTTATTTTAATTTTAAAATTATATCAAAAACTCAGAAACAGTTTGTTTTGAGTAATCTTCTTCAACAATAAAGTTTTTATTTTTTTATAAAAGAAATAAGGTGCACCACCAAAATTTAGGGCAAATTTCAATTAAAGAGAAAAACAATATTATAATTGTATGTTAAAATGCAGAGAATTCTTAAAGTTATATCTCAAAAAATTCTAAAAAAATAATTCTTAAAGTTAAGTAAAATGTAAGCTTTCTAAATTCTGTCAATAAGTGAATCAAAGAAGTACAAATATATAAAGAAAACTGTTGACGTGGATTATTTGTTTTATAAATGATTTTATGATAAAAGATTATATTTTGATAATGGAATTTAGATTATTTAAGCTTTGAGAAGATGCTGGAAAATGCTTAGAAAGAATCAAATATCTTTCTATGCTATACTATTGCAGTCTTCAAATTATTCTATTTGTAAAAATTGTTATTAAATATTTATAAACGTGGCAATCAATTCTATTTATTTTTTATTCAGTACACATCCAAATCAGCAGATTTAAAATCTATATCAAAGCAAATTACATAAACAGTTATTTTCCTTCAAAACATCACAAAAAAAAGAAAAACAGCCGTTTAATATAATAAGGAAGAAAATATATCAAAACTATTTAAAAAGATTTCTGTTGTGCTTGCATGAATTTATTTTTGTAATTTTTTTATGACAGTTTTAAGAAAAAAATGAAATCCTAAAAGTAATTTGAAAAGCATTTCTTCGTAAAAATAAGAATGATTTTTCAAGAAAAATTTAAAGTCATAGTCGTTTTAAAAGATGAAATTCGTCTCTCCAAACACAAAATGAAACTTGAAATTGGATATATGATTTTCTAAAAGTCATTTACTTCAAACATTTTTCTTCAAAAAACAAATCAAAGTCAAAGTTTGGCGTTAAGAAGATTACTTACGATTTTAAATAAAAAAGTGTAAATTGCGATTTCGGGATGAATTCTAATACTTATATAAAATAAGAACATATGACAATTGTTTTAAGTATCTTATCATTTTTTAGTTGGATTGAAGTCCTGAGCATCAAAATCAAAAGTTACATTTAGAGAAGTAACGAATCATGTAAAAAAATAAACCATTTTTAAAAATATACTAAATTCGATTTTCACATACTAAATAAAAATAGTTATTTTTAAATTTTCATTGTGCGATTTAAATGTAAAAGAATAAAATTATTATTCTGTATAAAGAATAAATTTTTTTTTGTATAACTCCCAGGAAAATGCTCCCAATTTTATTTTTATGAGTTATTTGAAAATTATTTTAAATAAACATTTCTAATCAAATTTGAATTCATTTATGTATTTATTGAATGAAAAAGTACTTTTATTTATTTGAGATTGCTTAGAAAATATTTAATAAAATTTGAAAAAAAAATAGCATTCCACTCTTCAATATCTAATTTAAAAAATTTGCTCTCATTCAATATAAAAATTATTTCATTAATAAATTAAATTATTTAGTAAAATACATAATATATTTGTAATTTTTTTCTTATTTGAAATATGAATTTGGGACTAGTAACACAACAAGTAAAATAATTTATATTAACTATAGAATGATTATTATTAAATACCACATTACATTCAGACTTAAATTTTTACAGTTTAATTTACGTTTACTTCTTAATGTAAACTAATCTTTTAATTAATTAAATTGCTAATAATAAAATGGTAGCATTACTATCAAACGAATAAATATCAGAGTCTAAATTTATATAAAAATAACGAAGCATTCAGGGAAGGAGCTATGAATAAATATTGCTTTTATATTATAATAAATTATAAAATTTTTGTTTAGTTATCACATATTTATCTGTAAGAAAATAACTTTAATTTACCATAATACTTTGAATATATTTAGATTATTTTAATATCCTAATTTAAATATATTTTGCTGATGATGAAGATGAGATACATAAAAATATTGATGGCGTTATAATCATTTAGAAGCCTACTAACATATATTTACTTCATAAAAACAAATATAAACATAAAGATTAGTTCTAAAAACTTGAAATTAAATGACATACAATGTAGTCTGAAAAATTATGAAAATTGTTTTTTGTGACTTAGTTAATATCAGTTAGCTGTAGAAGGAAGACACATTTAATAAATATATAATGCATTTAAATTTGATTTACGTTGTGAAAAAGTATTATGCATTTCCCATAAACTTATATTATGAAAAGTGGAAAACAGTTATGTTTAACGATTACGTTTACTAAAGTGATATGTCTAAAAAATGTAATCCAATTATTATACTTACTCTTCCATTACGGTTGTTTTATTTAATACACAATTATATAACGTGGAAATGATTAAATAACAAGTTCATTGATCTAGTGAAAAAATGGGACGCCATGACGTCTTCTTACGTGACCTATTTGCTTTCATATAAAAGTTTTTAGCCACTTCCTGAGCTATATATTCTGAAATGGATAACTAGACTTGTTCGATAATTGATAGTGTCAAACGAATGTATAAAAGTTATAATGTGAAAGTTAAATTTTATTTACTCATTGGAACAAGCAATAATAATCTAGATATACAGTCATTAAATTTTTCTTTAAGTTTTATTCATTTTCGTATCACTGCTTTTTTACGGAAAGAAAAAAAACGAAGCACTTTTAAGAAAGTGGTAGTTTTGTTGGTAATTTAATATGATAAAGAATTTACTAAACCTTCAAGGCGTTGAACCTATCAACGACGTCTTAAAATTCTACTGAGACTAAATTTATCATCATTAGAAATAGGTTTAACTACTCATGCTACAGACGTATACTTATTTTATGAGAGATAACGATTACAACTGTTATATGTGATATATTCTGACTGACATTTATATATTCCTAATCAAATTATACCTCTTTTTTGTGTCCATGAATCTGGAGGTCTACTTCGTATTTCCGAGATATTATTCGAGGTATATTAGATTTTTTTTTTTCAGTTGGTAAATATTTTAATCATTTGTATGTCAAAAATAGTATTTTAGTTGCTTAGAGGAAAAATATTGCAATTTTCTATATGACTTATGAAAGCCATATAGAAAATTGCAATATTTTGCAGAAAACTGACCTTAAAATTTCATACTATGATGAGTAAACTCATCGGCCACAAGATATTATCAAATTATCAGTTTACTATGCAAGTCTTACAAAACAGAGGACATACTTAGAATTACAGAATGACCAAATATGTTATCTATCTTGGGAAATGGCCTGGAATAATATTTCCTATATCCTACTGTTATAGAACAATTTGTCTATATCATCATACGAGAGGAAATATAAATGTGCTTTTGTTAAACAAAAGCTTATTAAGACCGATGGCATAAAATCATTTATTAATCACTACTTTATAATTTACTGTCTACTAGTAAAACCGCGATGACTAAAATATAATATCAGTATAACCGCGAAATCATTGCGATCGACGCTGTTGATGTTATCAGTTTAAACGCAAATGTTTTGCGTAACATCTTGTGAAGGTCAGTTTATACGATACCACGCATCAGCCGGATTGCTTGCGATAGTGGAATTACACATATACAGTATGAAACAGCCTATAAATGTTAAATAGGTGATAATGATGACTTATAGACCATTTGTGTCTGGAGTACACAATCATATTTCTACCTCTTTAATTCACCTTCACTTTCATTTAACTTAATTTTCATAGATTTTATTTGCATGATAAATTTCTTAAAACAAACAATGAAGGATATGAAAAGAAGTGTGTCCTTACAATGCAAGTGACAGTTTAATTTCTGAGTCCAGTATCAGACTTTCCAACTATATGAGCAACTTTAAAATCCCTTACTTCGCCATGAGTTCCATGATAGAATTGAACTTTTTTTTTTGTTGCCTACTGGTAATTTCTTCTGTTACTTCTGGATATTGATAAACCTTCAGGCATAGGTATTGACTAGTCAGGCGTATTGTACAACAGAAACGATTGCTGTGATCAAAATTAAAGTTAATTAGTAAGGAATATTTAACCTATATAAATATCGGGTTTGAAAAATAACATAAAAAACTTTGAGATAATTGCATTGTATTTTAATGTTGTTTGAATCCGTTAATGAAAATAACTGCATACATTTTTTTTACAAAATGAACCGAATGAATAAGTCAGTCTGTTTTTAAATTCTTATTCTCTTTTGGATAAATCAGATTCCAACATGAGCATTTAAAGTGTTTGAAATGTCAAGTAAAGTTAAAAACATGCATATGATATATCTTGCTCATATAAATATTGCACGAGAAAGAGTGAAACAAACGAGAATTTAAAAACTTTCACACAAAAATACCTCATAGTTTACAGTAAAGCACAATTTTACTTATTTGAATTTTTTAAAGATCCATAAGAACAAAATTCGGGTAAATTTGGTCAACCATTTATTATTCTTAAATGAAAAAAAATCCTCTCTTTCTTCGTCCAAATTTTTTAAATTTCTCTTGACATCCTTCTCTGAATTCTCAAAAGTTGAAGAAAAACCAACTTTATTTTTTTTCATTTGTAAATGTTTTTCAATGAAGTTGGATTTTTAGAAATTTTTAGTCGAATTTATACTTTAAGTAAAATTATATAAAATATAAATTCACTATGAACTATAAAATATTATAAATATTTTTCTATTCTAGACAACATAGTTACAGTAGAATGTATTAATCACAGCGTTTTAAATTTAAGTCATATACAAATTTTTCTTGTAATATACAAAAATTCCTTATTTTCGAGAAATAATAGAAATAATATTCCATATTTCTTTTCGTGGAAGAAAATTACTAATTCATAATCGTTATATGTCTTGTAAGAAGGAGCATAGTGTCTCAGTAACATAACTTAACAATCTGGTTAGCCTAGAGGATTACTGAATGATTAGATGGTAGGTGGTGAAAATAAAGTTAATTTTAGCAAAAATTGTTGAAATATCCTGAAGTGACATTTCCAAACTTAAATGTACACTTGAAAGAACGAATTATTAAATAGTAATCTAGTCAGGTCATATTAGTACAGTAACACAAACTGGCTATTGGAATGTGATGAAAATAGCAAAGTAATTACATTTTGAAAGGTACTCTATATAAGCAGGTAAATTATGGCGATCAATTTTGCAGCTCTATGCTGAGAAGATTTTAGCTCTCATTAGAGAAATTAAATAAAGAGGTGATTTAAGTCAATTAGAATATCACATTGATTAAGAAACAGTTATTGATGTGTTTTGAAATTGTCCTATGAAGACTCTGGAAGAAGTATTTCAAAGCAAATGCTAATAAGTCATACAAGCAATGGCAATAGAAAATAGTTGTAAATTAAAGATTATAGGTCCAAAGTTTCATATCACATGTCGTTAAAATTAAAATCTATTACAGAGTAATAACAATAACTTATAATAAGCCTCATAAATTCATTCGCAAAATAAATAAAAGTTTTAATTTTCAGATTTCCAGACAATTAAAAAATTCCAAAAATTGAAGGTACTTCTACTTCCAGTTTATTTTTCTGACCCAAGAACATAGGACAGTCAAGAAATATATGATCTATAGTTCCAGATTCACTTATTGTAAAGGATTCTTCTGAAAAAAGTAAAATCTAAACATTAATGAATTGGCAATTAAAGACCTTGTTCTAGGCTTGGCTTTCAATACGTCTTATTTTCCAGATTTTGAAATAGTTTATGGTTTTCCAGATTGGAAGTAAAATTAGAGGAATCTTCTGCATATTTGCTGTTTTTTCATTGATTAAATCATTATTAATGCAATCAAATCATAATAATCGTAAATTATATTACGTGCTGTTTCAAATCCTAAAGAGAAAAAAGAGGTTTTTAATATATATCTCTCTTTAATATCTGACGACAATAACCAGTTTTTTAATCGAATACCAATGGATGACTACAGTTAAATGGGCTGTATGTCAGATTTTCCAATACAAAAATGTAAAACAATATTGATAGTTTCCTAGAGCTTTTTAAGTTCACGTAAGACTTTAAGCAAATTAAAATGAGAAAAAAGATATTTGTTTTTTGAAAAAAATAAGAAAAGTTCCTCTTGTGGAAAAGCCGGTTACATTTTTAGGATAGCTAAATTATCCATTTGTATTATCTATATTCAAATTCACTATCCGTGTACAGACAAGTAAGTTTAGTTTAGTACCAAATATTTCCCTCAAAAAGAGGCCAACGGCTAATCATTACACATCTCCTAACACCACACTTTGGACCAACAACTATGGACCAAAACACTTTAGGCAGCGTAATTTGTAGTTTTAAGGAGCTAGCAATCTGTGTGTCATGTACTGAAACAAACATATAATGATCATTAAACCAGATTGGAGACAATAAAGACTTCAGAATTTTAAGGAACTAAGCATGCATGCAATACTTTCGTTTCCTGTAACATCTTTTTAGACTTTTCTCTCTTTTCATAGAAATGGTGTCAAAAAGACAAATTATGTGACAATTGCAGTCTTAAAATACAAATGCTCATACTTATGTAAATAAAATGATTATTGATGCATACGTTGAAATTAAATTGTCTACATTTAGCTAAAAAGTTAGTCACATAATATTTTTGTGGTGCTAAATGTTATTTACCTTAAATCATTGCAATTATTCTGAAATATTCCAACTGCAAATGCCAAACTCAGCTAAACTCTTTCCAAGTTAAATGATTCATATACATGAAAAATATCATTTGATATATAAAACATTTTTTGCTGTCTGGAAATATAAATATGCTTTTGTAAAATAAAAGTTGAATAAGACCGATTGCATAAAATCATTTATTAATCACTACTTTATGATTTACTGTCTACCAGTAAAACTGCGATCATTAAAATATAATATCGGTATAACCGTGAAATCATTGCAATTGACGCTGTTGATGTTATCGGTTTAAACGCAAATGTTTTGCGTAACGTCTTGTGAAGGCGTGTTTATACGATACCAAGCATCAGCCAGATTGCTTGCAATAGTGGAATTACACATATACAGTATGAAATAGCCTATAAATGTTAAATAGGGGATAATGACGACTTATATCACAGAGTTCTGACAGTATATCATAGAGTTAGCTGAAGAACGAAGTTTATTAAACAATTTCACTTTGACTTGGATGCCACAGGCAAACTGCCAACTCTCGATGTGAGTGTAAGGCTTGAAATGTCCGCTGAGCGAATGCCTAACTCCACATTTATTTTAAAGATATTCGTAACACAAACCCCGAATGCGTAATGAGACCCTCGCAGAGAACGTTATCATTACATGTGCTGCTGGGGTATTGTGCCTTCCTCGTGGGACTTTGAAGGAAGGTGGGTTGTACTTACGTGTAGCTAGAAAGAAACCTAGAAAAGCTCTACCACCCACCTCGAAATAACTGGCAACTCTACTGCTGTTACATGGTTAGCCTCAGTCCGCCCATTGACAATTGTCTTTAACATGGTTTTGCTGGATCTACCATCTTCCCAGAGAACCAAAGAAGTCGTTTCACCAGTTTTTCACTGTAACTTGGGCATGGTGGCCACGCAGTTTGTCGTTACCAGCCATGTAGATTTAAAGTTCGCACTGACACGGATGCCAAGTACTCGCGGGCTATGTAGTAACCAACGAAAGCTTTGTCCCTCTCCGCTTTAGCAGAAGTTCTTGTAAATCGGAGTTGATTACTGCAATCGATGGTAAATTAGACATTAATATAATGCGTTAGCCGTATGAGAAACCACGATTTTGGTCTGCTTTTTTACTTTCCTTCTTCTTTATTTAAAGGCTTTCCTAAAACTATGAACAAACGTGGGGAACTTACCATGTCCTGTAAGGAATTGGGTCAGCTTTTGCTGGCCGACCAGTCACTTTATGTACACTTTAAAGAAGAAATTTTGTGTGTACCTACCTGTGTCTGCATTGTCCCATACCTATTGCTGCATATCATTTATATTGCTAAGTATTAGTCTCTTTACATGAGACTGCAGTAATTTTATTTTATTTTCTGATGGCATTGTTATGGCATGCTTTGCTGCTTGGTCTGTGTCTTTTATACCTGTTATGACTGTGTGTTATGGAACCCAACACAATTTTATTTTTCTTGTTTAAATTAAATCTAATAGTAACTTCTGTGTGTTTTGAATATAGATATTGCGTTGTTTGTGATTGGCTAGAGCGTAGAGGCTCGAGAGACTGTGTGTATGTATGTGAATCTTGGGTTCTCATCTTTAATCCATTGTAATTCATTATGTATGGCATGCATCTCTGCTTGGAAAACCGAATTGCTCATGTTCATGGGCAGGCATGTTATTTTAATATTGTCTGTATTTTCGTAGACGCAAAACGCCACACCAGTACCTTACTTGTTTTAAATCCATCCATGTGTATATTAATTTGTGACGATAGTGATTTCGTGTGAGGCTTTAATTTTTAATATATATTCAATCTATATTAATTTTTCCATAATTTTATCATCTGGGTGAATTGGATTTATTGCTTCCTGGGTTTGGTAGTGATTTGCTATTACAGTCATTCAACCAATATGTGTGTCAGTGTTGAATCTAAGAACATTTGCCATGGTTGCTTCCCTGAGAGCCCGGAGATTTAGCGGTATCACACCTGAATGCTTATAAATTTAGTAATAATGAAATTGAATGCTTATATATTTAGTAATAATCAGTTTAATAGTTCTGCTATAGTGGTCTATATCATTTTTATTAGAAATACCGCTTAAACGTCCAGAGCTTAATTTTGAAGATTTATTCGGTATTCTGACCCAGGGCAAAAGAACAATATGGAATGTAAAATTTCGAATTCTAAAGCTAATTCATAGCTAAAAGTACAGCATCACAATTTCAAAATGTATCATTGTATTTAACGTTGATTTAGATATGCAATGTTCACAAGATACAAAATGTATGTTACAACGAAGATCTGAAATGATTAGTGGACCATCTTACAAATCTTGCAAAAAATAAAACTAAATCAATCTAATTGAAATTATGGAACTCAAGAAAGTAAACTAAGATAATATGCTCCCAGTTTAATGGAAGCAAATGAAAAATCTAAAAGTCACCAAGGCAGTATACCAAATTTTCTATGATGATAATACCAATACTTATACTTATGAATATACCAATCATTTTCAGATAATCTAATTTTTTTAACAAGTACAAAATTTAAAAATGCTAAACTATTGAAACAGCAAATTCTAAAAACAATTAAGATAATCGTTAACCTAATTAGTTATTATAATGTCTTCAAATTGATTATTTTTGTTTGTTTTCTTTTAGAATATGGATTGTATATTTTTAAAAGAAAAACCACACGCTAGCTGCAAAAATAGAGCAGATTCTTTGCATCTATTTTAATGGAGTAATGCATATTCTTTGTTATCTATTTTAATGGAGTAATATTCATTTCTATTTAATACTTTTTACTTAAATCTGTATTTTATTTACATGTATACCCTATAATCTTTCACTGAGTTAAAAAAATTTTGGGAGTTGCTTAGTCTTATTATAAGTTTTCTTTGTACAATATCTACTGGAAGAGCTTTTTGTTTAGATAAATAAATAACGTAATACAATATAATTTAAATGTTATTCTCTTTTATGTCAAGGAATGTGTTTACTGAATTTCTTTTAATAAACATATTCCTTGAGTAAAAATGTGTTTCAAAACAAATATAAAAATAAAGTACTTGCTAGATTTAAGAAGAATGACTTCATTTTGTTTACTTTATTTATTGATTCTTAAGAAAAGCATTTTATAAATAAAATGATGCACATTGTTTTTTTTTTCTGCGATTGCTTTTCCTATTTGCATAAACCTACGACAAAGATTTTAACACATTCTTAAAATTAAATAATTTATTTTACCATAATTTTTTTTTCTCTTGAAAATTTATTGAAATAATTTTTGTATCATTTAGTGCAATGCCATTGACTTTAATGAATTTTAATCTTTTATTAAAAATATCAAGGTGTTTTTACTTTTATGTTACATATACATAATCTTAATGCTAATGATTTTAAATAAAAATTTCAATGCAAATATTTTAGAGATTGTATGGATTATTTTCTTACATTGATATATTTTGATTGACTTAGAATTTTATTATTTAAATTTGAATGTAGTGAGTATGGATTTGTACATGGGTACCTTTAATTACATAATGTTGTGTGTATGGATATCTTTAATTATTAATCAAAGTAAATAAGTAATAATAAGCAGTTATCTTAGAGAT
>JAPDSC010073156.1:40638-55041 GCA_026290005.1 Latrodectus geometricus | reverse complement strand
CTTGACCCCGAAATTCTTAATCAATGGCTACTCACAGAGAATACAGTAAGTCTAATTAAATTCAAGAAATATTGGAAATATTTTACTTTTTTAACTATGTTTCGTTACATTTTCCTTCATTAAAATATTGAATACTATTAAATCTAAAGTTTTTAGTTCCTAAAAACGTATGTAGTTCTAAACGTTGTGTAGTTACAAGTCCCAGACATGGGTGATCCTCAATTGTATGACGTTGATTTTTACTTTACTTCATTACTTTCCCTCTTCCCCCTTTAATTCAAGGTTTAGACTAAAAAAAAATAACTTCGTGAAGATATAATAAAGCTATATGTCAGTAAGCAATAAATAAAGCTAGTTAAAACATCATTTTCTACCAATTTTCTTTACAAAACCATTGTTGTTTCCAAAGATTTGATTTATGTGCTCACTTTTATGGTCATATTTTAAATGCACTCACTTTTACGATTGCATTCACTATTTACTGTAAAACGGTGTTATTAAATGAATTTAATACATATTTTGATTGCTCAAGTTTTGTTTCATATTATAAAAGTGTTTAAAAATTACTAAGTGTGAAAGATTTTTTGACTCTTACATAAAGACTAATATATATCTTATTGATTCTCTTTCTTAATTTTCGAAATGTCATTAAATTATTAAAAAGAAACGTTTTTAGTATGAATGATAATTTATTATTCAATCAATATAAATATTATGTAGCTGTGTAGTTAAAATATAATAATAGATTTTAAAAAAGAACTTGTATTCTATAAATTAAGTATTTTATGCAAAAGTATTTTAAAAACACTTTTAGAATAATGTATAAGTAATTATTTTTGTAAAATTTATCAAAAAAAATAGTTATATACATTCATTTTGAAATAAATTTCCATTTTCTTATTTATGTGTTCTAATTTTAATTTGTGAATTCACATTTGTAGTCCTTATTTATAATTATATTGAAAATGTTTTGTTCATTGTTATATTCTAAATTGTAGTTTCTACTGTCATCCGATGAATATTTAAGAAGTTTGGTTGGTTGGTTCGGTTTTCTGGCGCAAGGTCCAGAAAGGACAAGCTGCGCCAGAATATTTGAAAAGTAAAAAAAAAAGGAAAAAGAAGTTGAATTAACAGTTTTATATAAGTTAACTGCACTTGTACTTAATTTAAAATTATTTTGTTTATAATAAAGAAATTATGAATATTGAGATATTATTGATATTAATAAATAATTATTAGTAATAATTAAATAATTTTGAATAACTATAAGTAATTTTTATAAAAATTGTATACTGTTTAGGATGGATTAAAATGAATAATTTTTGCATGATTCCAAAATATGTGTGTGTATGTGTGGGCAGGTTTAATTTTCTTTACTTAATAATTATATAAGCTGTTTACATTCAGCAATTTAAAATTCCAACAATGAAAAATCAAAGTATTTACACGAATAAGGATATTCAGTTGAACAATTAATAAACCATTGAATACCACTATATTTGTTAAATTTAACTGATAATATTAACTATAAACTGTGAAAAAAAATATTTTCCTGTTTCTGTAAAGTTTCTAACAATGAATGTTTAAAAATACATAGCAGATTAATTTTAATACTCAATAATTAAATTCTTAGTGCAAATATGAGATACTAATACATTATTCATTTTTTGCTTTGGTTACATATTTTATGCTTAAAAAATTGAAGATCAAATGGTTTCACTGAAATTAAGCAAATAATCACGCACTAACTAACATCAAATAAAACAGGAATAATTTAAGCAAATAGAAGAAGAAAGCTTAACACACTATTCAATTATGTTATTTTAAATTTCATAAAGAAAGAAGGACAATTTACGTATATATTATACATTTCTTGTATATTTGTACAAGAAGTAAAAACTATGAAGATATTTCTCATTATTAATGACATATAAATTAAACGGAATTGTAACTGTTATTTCCAGTAATAATCATTCTGTTATGTTTAGGAAACATTTCCATCAAAATTTAGATGTATTTTGGTATATACATATTCATAATAATGCAGGCTTGTTGCCTATAAATATTTATTGCCAACACCGATTGGTGAATGGTAATATGTTAGTTTTGACATTAACGGTTTAACATATATTCTGAATTTCCATCAAATTAGATGAAAAATATAGTTTACATGATAAATTGAGTAAGATAATTGTAATAAATATAAGATTCAGAGCAACTTGAGCATTAATAGTTGATCATATTACATGAAAATATGTCAAGTATTCTTATATTTACAATGATTGAAAAGAATCATTATGGCAGAGAACCAACGAGTGAATATATTTTCAATTATTGAACCCATTTCATAATTTTCAATCTATAAACATATTCAGAACACACATCATTCATTTAATTTTGGAGAATGTTCTGGATTATTAATTATTTGAATTTTCATATCAATATGAATAACCAGAAATTAAACTAAATTTAGTGTCACGACAGCCCCTATGGGGCTAAGGCGTACATGGAGCATATCTGTTTCCTTGACCGAGGAACCTGGGATACAAAGCATATGTCCTGCTCAGTTGGTCATCTTAACAAAAAACACCCAAAGTTCAGTTCCCAAGAGTGTTTGGTATTCAGTTTTTTCGACTCTCTAAAGGATTGAAAAGCTGGGTCAACATTGCTTACGCTGAAGATCGAACCTTGGAAGTGTGAAATGTTACACTATGCCAACAGGCTTAAATAGAATAAACATATATTTTCATTTTCAGACAAATTATTAAGTATAACCCACAAAATGAATAAGGGCAGATTTTTGAGCTGCCATTTGATCTTAAGAAGTATAAGCAACTGACTGGTGGAACAAGCTGTGACTATGAAATTGCTAAATATTGGGCATACAAAGGAAGTACTTTTTCAACAGTTTACATAAGAAACTATTAATCGTGAAAATAATTACAAAATAAAATAAATGGTTTAAAATAGAAAAATAACAAGGAAATGAATGAAGAAAAAATCTTACAAGAAGTCTCTTTTATAATTTCCTTGATGACTATCAGTTGGGACACTTTGTTTAGATTCAGCACATGCCTGTTTTAATGTATTTTATGAATAATTATAGCTTTATATACTAATTGTTTTTGCGGAAGGAAAACACTATCATGATCTTGTATTTATTCATAAGTAGAATAGATGAAATTAGAATTATTATCACGTACTATTGATAAAGAGATTATTAATGTTTTTTTTTTTTTTTTTTTTACATTCTTTTAGAGTTATAAAAAATTACGAATGAGTAAACATTTAAAATTATGATTTGAAAATTATGTTTCAGAAATAAATCTAATATGTAGCAAATTACAATTATTAATCATCTTTACATCAATTCGGAATAAAATCAGATAATTTTTTTTTTATATCTTGGAACAGAGAATGAATTACATTTTTTTTTTCATTTTCCTTATTTATCACCTAAAATATTTATGTTATATTAATATAAAATAGTAAAAACCCTTTTTACATAAAAAATATTTTCTCAAGTAATAATTCTATTTACATAAATAACCTTTTTCAATAGTTTTTTTATTAAAGATTACATAAGTAGCTTCATTTTCTACTATATATTTCAACCTGTATTCAAATAAATTTTTCTATTCAGCAAAAAAGAATAGTTCCCTTTGCTCTGAAAAAACAAATAAATTATTCTTTAAAGTAATATTCCAAAACAGGCATTTATAAGAGAACGCAGAATTTCCGCACTTCTAGCTGTCAATTCTGTTGCGCATAAAGCTCCACTGCTTTTCCGCCTGAAAAGATTTAAATAACAGTTCCTATTTCTTTAGTAAAACTATAAGAAATCAACTTTATCTTTTAGTTGTTTTAAATTTTTTTCGCATCTTGCTCTCGGAAGTTGAAGTTTGATTTCTTATGGAAGAAAATAAGAGAATAAATTATGACTTTTCTGCTTGAACTGTAAACCCAGAAACTGGGGAAGAAACAAACACATTTATACTCAAAAGAAAACAGTATTTGAATTATAAATAGTTTTATGGAATGAAAGTTGTGGAGGTTAAAATAGGAAAATCAGAACTCATTTTATATCTAATATGCTTTTCACTTTTTCATTTAAATAACAAATTGTTGATATTTACTGGAAAAATAGCTAGACTCACAGAAAAATGACGATTTTTTTTTTATAAACATAGAGTAAATTAAATACAATTTGTTTCCTTCTTGAGCTTTTTGTCACAAAATAAATAAAGTGTAAGTAAGTTGTTCCTTAATTTAATTATTTATATATGTAAATTGTATAGTTTTTTTATTTAATAGTTAGTAAATTCTGTTCAAAATATGTTCATTTATTAGATAATAAAGTGAAATTAATCATATAATTATCTTGCATTAGATAGTTTAATAAAAACATTTGAATAAAATATATCAGAATATAAGTTTAAGCATTTTGTTTTAATGAATATTAGGAGTAGTTTGCGTTTTGCTGTCAATTTGCATTTTTATTTTTCAATTGTGTTTTCTAACGATATTGATTTTAAAATAATTGAGTTGATTAATCAGGATACATTTTATACAACAAATAGCGAATTTAAATGTCTTTCAAAAACATTAATGACATTTCCATATCTTTCATATCTTAATTTTAATACTGAAATCTTGTATTCTTCAAGAAAAACTTGAAGAATTTACAGAATAGAAAAAACAGCTTTATTTTCATAACAATCTAAATATATATATAATTAGAAAATCATAGTTAAACTGTTTTGGCGAGCTCATAAAAATAAAGTACACTTCATCTACGTTAATGGTTTTACAAAAGTATAATATACTGATACATATTTCTTTTCAATATTATCAATCGTTAATCGATTTGCATTTAAAATATGAAATAACATAACACCTTTCTTTATTTAAAATAAAAACTTAACTATTTTTAAATAGTGTCATTTAAAAGACAAAATAGTTTTTATTTCATTCATAAGGATTTCTTGACAATGTATATTTCTTTCTAATATTTTTATGAAAACATATTGATAAATTATAATGCATAATTTTCTCTGATATTTATATGAATACTTACTAAAAACATATAACACAAAATTAATTTATTCAACATTTTAAATCATACATGTTCATGAAAGAAATTCCTCCAAAATATTTTTAATTTAGCATTAGATAAAAAGAACAAATATACTCTATTAACTGCTGTTTATGTAGGAGAAATAAATGGAGAAATAATTTCCAGTTAAATTAAAAAAAATATTCCAGAAGTCAAAATTTATAAATAAGCTTATCACTAAAGCATAATGTCCATAAAAAATCTTGATTATTCATAGAGATTTATCATTTTATGAAATAAAACATTTTCTTCGCACACTCCATTTCTCTTACAGCAAAAAATGCAGATATATTTGCTAAACAAAAAGGTGTTGAGATATAATTCCAGATTTTTAATATTTTACAGAAAGTAGAACTCTTCATAAAGTTTTCAACAAATCAGTAATGTTTAAATCATAAAATGTATACTTTTCCGTTATGCATAATTTATATAACATGTTACAATTCATCTAAGTCAAAGTGCAATTTAATATCATAGTATTTTAATTTATTTTTTAATAAACTCCCCTAGTTATTGATGTTAGATTTAAGTTTATTAAATCTTTTGACAATTAAAAGTACATATTTTAATAAATCTTTTCATTTATTGCGTTGATTATATACTTGTATAAGCAATCACAACAGTACATATCTGATGATCTTTATAAAAATACTGTCAGAATTGAAACATATTTTTAATAAAATATCATTTATATATCTAAAATATTTACTAAACCATAATATTTTTCCATGTTTATCATTTTAAAAAATTTTCGTCAAAAAGTCAAAATAGTGTTTTTTTTTTTTCTTTTCTTGTTTTTGTTATTAACTAAATTTAGATATAGAAATGATTTTGAGTTTATATATCCATAAAATATCAAAAGTCTCAATGGTTTTCATTCCCGTTTTCATAAAATATTGAGATTAGTATATTATTGCAATAATCATATTCATTCTATGTACAAAATTACTTCAGAAAGTCATTGGTTTGGAGATCTATGAAATAAATGGTTATAGTAAAAAGTAATGAAACATAATGTGAATAATACTCAGATACAAAAATCAAAATAGTTCTTTTATTTTTACAACAATTTTAATAAAACATGAGTAGACAATAAAAAATAAAAGATGTATGCAATTACCGTGTAAATTTTGATGGATATTTTGAACTATAATTGGGTAGATTACTGAACTACATTTTGATATTTTCTAAATCTAATCGTACCATAGAATAACACACAATATAAAATTACGTAGAATGTGATGAAGTTTATTTTTTTTCTTTTGTTGGTAACCTTAGTTTAACGTAAAATATCTTAACTTTTATAGTCTTATGTGTTTAATATTTCTATAAGTATTTCATATGATAAATCTTTATATTTATTAATTTTAGAATTTATACGCTTAACAGCAAACATTCGAAACTAAACATAGATTTAAAAAAATATTAACACTCTTAAAATCTATTCATTCAATGTGAAAACTAATAAATTTAGTTTTCTATATATACTTGGTAAATATTGTGATTTGTATTGACTAAATATTTAATAAATGTGATACCATCACTCCAAGTTTTGAAACTGATTTTAATCTTTTTCATTGAAGAAAATAAATTTTAATTAGAAACTATTAATAATTTAACATCATTTACAGTTAAATCAGCAATTAATTTTTCATTACTTTCCAAATAATATGCGGAATATCGTTCAAAAATAATCTGCAAATTAAAAGTTAAGCAAAAAATTATATTTTTATTTTTGTGTATGAAGTTTCTTTCTGTTCGTTTATTTCTTTCTGGATTCTGTTTACTATTATATTTAATTCCTGAAGTGAAACTTGCAGTTTTAAAATAAATGAAAGATTTTAAATCATTTTTAAAATAAAGAATACCACTATGCTGCCAACTAGTTTATTTTTACACAACCAGTAAATTAAAAAGAAATTATTTGTATTCATATTTTACACAAAATCATCATGCGACAATAATGATAAAAATTTTATGAAATTCCTGGTACAAATACATAAAAAATTTATGAATTTTTAATTGCGTTCTTCTAATAGAATAATGAGAAATCTTCAATCATTCATTTATGAGCATTTATTATGATGATGCATATTATTATGATGCATTATTATTATGATGCATTTATGAGAATTATGGTTGTAAAGTATGTCGAAGTATACCTAAGAAATATTTCATGAAGAATCACACACACACACACACACACACTATTATACTTCTAAAAGTATAGTATTATATATATTTCTTTTCTATTTTCTCTTTAAAATTAGTTTTAGAAAATAGCTTTCTAGACAGTTAAAAAATATAGTCTCTTCTAAGACAATTTATCATTTTTAATAAAATAGATAGAATATGTTATAAATATCTGGTAACAATATGAGCTTAATCATTTTTAATGATGTTGATGCCTACAAAAAATAAACAATATTTCGGCAGATGGTAAATTATAAAATAATAAAAATTTAAAATAATAAAAATTATGCTTTTAGAAAAATGTAGGGATTGTTCAGCAGCTAATAACATTAATCGCACTCCAACTTATGCGGAATATACTCTGCTTAAAACAATTAAAATATATTATTGTTTCAGGTGGAGAACATTTTAGCTGACTGATACAAGGTCGACAGACGTAGAAGTTTATATGAGAATAAATTACACATATTTGGCAAAAAAACAATGCATTTTACTACGCATTTGTGTACAAAAGGGAAAAAACACAATTCGTACATATGAGAAAATAATAAGAAATGGTGTTTTCTTCATAGGAAATAATTTTCAGTAGTAGGTATAGTTTCCATTGACGACCAGCAACATTGAACATCTTTAAGGCATGGAGTAAATGAGGCTATTAATCACGAGTTGAGGTATTCTGCCCCAATGTTCCAGAAGAGCTCTTTCCAGTTCTTGAAGAGTTTGTGAGGGTAGTTAATGGGCAGCATCTCGTCTTCTTAGAGCATCCTGAACGTGCTCTATTGGATACATGTCAGAAGAACATGCTAGTCATTACATTCGTACGATTCCTTCTTCGAAAACGAAATCCTCCACCAGATTAGCACGATGTGGTCCGTAATTATCGTCCATTAAAAGGAAGTCATTTCCGATTGCTGCAGCGTAAGGGACTACAATAGGTCTGAAGATCTCATCCCTATATCTGCGATCAATCAGAAGTCCATCGCGAATGATTTAGAGGTCTATGCACCCATCAGGGGAGATGCTACCATACACCAACACTCCCCCACCGCCAAATCTGACATTTTGTTGCACTAACGCAGGGTTATTATTACTGCCACAGTCCCTCCAGATAAAGATATTTCTATTATCAGGATGAACAGAAAAACGGGACTCCTCAGAAAAAAGAACATAGCTCCATTCATTTCTCTTCAAGTTCACATGCTCTGTTGCCGCTCCCTTCGGTCGTGACGATGCCTTCACGTTAGTTTGACGCATACCATCGATCGGGGAGCATACAGTCCTACATCATGGAGTCAGTTTCGGATAGCCTGAGTTGAAACCGTGGTGTCAGTAGCTGAGCGAAGTTGTTGCTAGTAAAGAGTAGCGTTCATATTTTGGTGTCTCCGAGCCATTAACACTAAATGACGATCTTCACGTTCTTATATTTATTACTATCTTGGGTGTTGTTGCCCGTCTAAGACCTTGCCCTGATCTTCGGGCTGGACTTTCATTCTCCAAAATTGGTTCCAGATCCTTTGGTTCCTCATTGGTTCCAGATCCTTTGGTTCCTCATTGGTTCCAGATCCTTGCGTTCCTCACTGATCAATTGGTTCCAGATCCTTGAAATCACACTTTGTGACATTCCAATGGCTTGCGCTACTTTGGCTTACATTTGGCCCCCTTCTAACCTACCAACAACTCTACAAGCTTCTGAATCAGTTAAATGACTTTGCTGACACATCGTACTCATCGCAACAAAGCAGTCACTGAATGACGATCATCCTTGTCTTTATTGTCTTTTATTCAGTTGAAATAAATATCATTCACTGCCGCTGAAGCGACGTTTTTGACGTCGACCTCAAAATTAACATACTTCACAGTTTTAAAACCAGAAAAATTTGCATTTGTGATTCTCTTCTCCTATTTTCGGAAAAAAAATCGCTTATGTCTTTATTTTATATAAAACTTAGAATATCCTTTAATTGTTTTTAGCAGTGTATCTTGACACACAATGAATTAAAATCGTTGTAAATGTTGTTAAAAATTCTAATTGCATAGAGCTCAATTGAAATTCTATTTCAGATTTTGGAAATGAGTAAATTTTTTAATGAAAGTTATATCTTAGAAAAAGATGACTCTTAGCACATATCTCCAAAAAAATCTAATCAAATGATGTATCAGACTAAAGATTATTGTGTTAGAATAATTAAGTGTGTAGCAAGTTAATGAGAAAAATTTAAATGAAATATGATCTGACCAAGAAATGCAAATTAAAATCCTTAGGGAAATTTGGCTACAAAAAAAGCTTATCGAAGATTCGAGAAAAAATCGTGTTATTCTAATAACTGCAATTGAAAATAAAATCGAAAGAGGAGCAAAAAAAGTTCAAAATTTTGCAGTACATAAAATATCATTAAGAAATTAATCATAAATTATTGGATTATTAATTAATGTAGATTTATAACTATGTACAATAGTACTGAAGAACGAAATAGTAAAAATAAATATAAGGTAGAGCAGAATGAAATGAAGAACTCTCTTCAGAAATACTACTGCAGTAAACATGGAAACAAAAACCTAGCTAAATAGTTGATTTTCGAAATATTTAATCATCTTGTAGAAAAATCGGTGTGGTTTATAACGTGATTTTGTATGTAATTTGAAAGCTAAAAGTCGCTTTAAAATATTTTCCAACAAACAGCGTTTTACATTATGTGGCCGAATCTTTTAAATAGAGACTGGTATAAACAAGATTTTTCTGATTAATAAGAACTCATACTTCAATAGTTGCAGAAGCAGAACTAAAATCCACAATTATTTTTGTTCAAAATATGATACATTATAATTTAAGAAGTTTCTCATCGGTAATAAGGCCTACCGTTAGCGCAAAAATTCTGCAATTTAAGGATTTTAATTATTAGAATTTATATTTATTTAATAATTTCTGATGTTTTCTATATTTGCTAGATCCTTCGTGGATATTAAATTTAACACTTTGTAGGGAATGCTTAATTTTCATAAAACAATTAATCAAATCATTTCACAAATTCTTCGAACTGTGTTTTTGCAATGTAAAAATAACCTCATAATGTATTCATTTTAAAGTTTCAAATATATAACAGCTTAAAGTCTTTATTGATAAAATAAATTTAATCAAAATAAATTTTAATCACTTGTTCATGACCAAACAGTTGTAATAATTATTTTTCAAGGTAAATCCAATTCTAATTTAATTTACCTTCTCATTATTTCAAATCCGTACTAAAAAGAGCAAGGGAAAAATCTTTTTTTTTTATTTAGACAGTCAGTATTTCGGTCTCCTATTTAAAGCTAAATTTAAGCCTTGTTGCTCCACTTTCAATCTTAATAAAATAAATTAATAAGATAGTTTTAATTTTAAAGACAACATCAGTTTCCACGGATTTAAAACTTAATAAAATGGCTTTTCTTTTTAAATTTCTGATTGAAGGAATTACTGTTTCGTTAATCTTCAACAGTCAGCCAAAATTAGAGTTCGTGTATCAGTAAAACCACTTTTATCGAATAAATTAATTAGCTAATCACCATAAATTGTCTTCTGTCTCGCAGGGAAAAGAGGGATTTGTTTCTGTACCAAGAAAGGAAAACCAATAAGATCTCATCGATTAACATTCTATTCTCCATTGTTCAGTAGCCATTCTCTGAATAACGTGAGATTACTCCAATAATGAGAAAATCTTGCAATCCCTACTTCTTAAAACTTTTCATTCACCTAAATGAGAACTCCGATGAATAGAATTTTGTGTTGCTAGCAAAACTGTATCGAGTTTACTGAGGTAGAATATTTATAATGAATTCAATTATATTACTATATGGTAAACTTTAGAATGTAGTTGGCTTTGCATTTGATGTGAAAGCACAAAAGCAAATTTTTGAGCTAAAAATATATCAATCAATATTACGTAAAATATTTTGTCTTTATGCTCATAAATGCAAACTTACTTTTAGAAATAAAAATTTTCTTTGTGAACCTATTTTCTAAAATAAAAATTCCTTTATAGTGAAAGTTTGAAAATTATCTTTTAGATTATGAATATAATTGTATTTTTATTTAAGCGAATAATGTACATCCATCCATAAAGTAAATAAACACATTATTAATAAAAATGCATGTAGTAAGTTAAGATCTCAAATTTCAATTTGAAGAAATAGGATGAAAATATTGGTAAGTAAAATTTTCAATTTACAATTTCATCAATTATTAAATATAATTTATTATGAGTATATAAGCTAAAATATTTATATGTAACAAATATTAGTGTCAACTCATTGAAATTAATTTTATGAAATCTATAATTATTTCCTTTTCTATTTTATATAATTATGTTAAATTTATTTTTATCATTTAAATTTATTTATTTTTCTATTGTTTAAAAAATTAATTATGTGTTTTCTATGTATATTACATTTATATAAAGTTTCAAACGTGTGTAGAACAAACAAAAATATTTAACTGTTTCCTATTACAGAATAATAAATACGTCAATTAATTAGATTTTCAGTTTTACTTATTTATTGTTTTATATAATTTTTAAATTTTGGTTTTATAAAAAACAAACTGGATTTTATGTGAACCTGTAAATAAGGAATTAGTGAAATATGTTTTGCTTATTTCTTTGTTAATATAACAAAATATTAGAATAATGTAACAGAGCAATTAGGATTCACCCTACTATAGATATAGATAAATAAAATTGTGAAATTTATTAGTTATCTAAAATGAACTTGCACATGTGTAAGTAAGGAAGGGCTTATCCTCTGCAGTCAAAAAGCTGCATATCTAGTGCTTTAAATTTATACATTTAGGTTAAAACTGAATTCATTAAATATATTTCTTTCAAGGTATGCAATTTAAACTTCTCAAAAGCTTTTGCTTATATAGACTCCTGCATCTTTCTAATGAAGAATAGTTTAATAAGTATAGCTTTGTAAGTATAAGTTGATCTCACAAATCATCCAATTAATTCTTATATTTAGTTTCTTCGACTAGTGATAAGCAAATGGAATTAAACATAAATTCAAGGTATATGTGTTGCTAAATGGTGAAAAATACCTAACGTAAGGCTTAGATATTATTACAAAAATGAAAATACTTTATATAAACAGTTTAGGAACCTTGAATTTACAATTTCATTGCCAATCTCATGTGAATACGTGATGTTAAAATACCAATTACACGTCAACTCGTGATGTAAAGTGATGAAAATGAATCGTCAGAAATCTGTTCAAGTGCTATGTCATCAGTCATTTAATATTTGCTACATTCGGTAACATAAATTGTCCTGTCACATTAACATGACGACCTGTCAAATGCTGGAATATAAATTTTTTTATATGACCGGAACATTGAGAAATGTGTTTTCATTTCTTAAGTTTCACTTAGAAATTGGAACATGTTTATAAGTATATTGAGTCATGAAGACTCCACTGTGGTGGCCAAATGGCCTGTGTTAGATAGTGGAAGATCAGCAGCATAAAAGGCTTGATCCAGGAGGTCTCACCTGTTGATTAGAACACTTAATTTGTGGGAATGTGCTGGCCTGGGAAACCAACTTTGTTGCTCTTCAATCCACTTTCACTGCAAACTATAAGGCATCGCCTATTGTCCTACTGATGGATGCTATAATCGCAAAAATAATCATAGATGAAAATTCATTTTCATCGGTAAACATGGTCCGGAAAGACAGAATCGTATTTCATTTGATTCAATGTTTAATCAATAGTACTGAATAAATCGGCATAAAAACTCGAAAGCATAATCTTGAATTTAAAGTTCTGCCTAGAGCTTGACCCTAACGGTCATTGTGGGAGGGTATTTACTGTCAGTTATTTTGCACAGTATGTGCTAACATGATGAAAAACCATTGAAAAAATCTACATGTTGCTACTCGGTGGAAATTGAGTTGGGTACTGGTATTCTTATTTAAGATTTTGATCTGTGTTCATTTCAGCTTTTTTACTCATGAATAACGATCAGAATAGGAGCATTAACAAGGTACTGCTGCGATGGCCTAAATGCACATACTGATGTTAGAAATTGGTTCTTATTGGTGGTTGTTGTTTATCGGTTGCACGTTTATTCGGTCAAATGCGCCTTCATAGTCATTATTCACCTCTGTCGTCTGGGGCATTATATCCACCACAAATTCAGCCGCGGTTGGTTAACCCACTCATAAAGATCGCGTAAGGCTGTAAGTGCCAATTTCGTAAGAGAAAAACCGAAGATTAGGAATCAAAGTGATTCTCTCTTTGGGCCGGGAAAACCCTACTTTTCCAGCTGCAGCTTTCCAGTACAGACCAATTATTGCCTTGCCAGCCGATGGTATAGCTATAAACTTCCAGAAAAACTGTCCATTCGCCATCGGAGCAAGACAAATGAGTCACTCCAACAATCCAATTTGGATGAAACCTTCCTCGTTTTTATTAAATTTAAAATCATATGGCAAAAAATAGAATGCGTTTTGAAGCCCTTACAGAGTACAATGAGTCACTCCAACATGTGCCAGCTGAGAATACGTGCCCTCTAAGGAAACTTTGTCGGAAAGTGGGCCATAATGCTGTTCAGTTAGAAGGAAACCTAGAAAACCTGTAGCACCACCCCAAACTGACATGAGACTTTGCTGCTGTTACAGGGTAAGCCATTGTACACGTATTGAAGATTGTCTCTAAAAATTCTGTGAGCTAGATACGTTTTAACTAGAAGAATCTTTGGTGATTAACATCTCCAGCTGGACACTAGTAACTGCGCTGTGGTGATCATGGTGGTTAATAGATGCCTCTAGCCTAGTTGATACACTACATTTGCAAATCCCCTGATTTTGGATAGTTTAAATTTGCCATCTCATGAACAGTTTACAAAATTAACCATTTTCAAAATAATTCCCAACCCCTGTGATCCAAACGCAAATGATCATGGTCTCTTGGAAGTTAGGTAAATTTCGCTGTTTTTCATTAAGCCAAAGATTGTAATGTTTCCAATCTACTCCAATCTACCTAGTCTTTGATTAATGGTTATTTTAAATTGATTTCGATACTATCATTTTGTGAGAAATGCAATTTTTTGAATTAATGTATAT
>JAPDSC010073156.1:22866-40238 GCA_026290005.1 Latrodectus geometricus | reverse complement strand
GCTGTTATAGACAGTTGTCCTTCCTTAATTTCAGGGTTTGCCCACTGTCATATTACAACAGGATAATGCGTGACCACACGTGGCATGTATTGTACTAGGGTTCTTTGTCAATCACCAGATTGAATTGCTTCCTTGGTTGCTTAACTTTCCGAATCTTTCACAGATAGAAAACGTGGTTCATGGTTGCTCAACTATTGACCAAATTATATCCCCAGCTGCCACACTAGATACATTTTAACAGCGTGGGGAAATTGCTTGGTCTGTTGTACAACAAGTACACATCCAAAGTATCTTTGAACCACTGCCAAGATCTGTGACAGCGGTTATCTCCAACAATGGCGGCTAATCTGGCTACTTATTTTAATAGGAACCACACTTCACAGAAGTCTCTAAATATAATCTTTTGATACTTGGTCAACATGTTGTCTACAAAATAAATAAATTTTGTTGTGAAATATTGACACATTTTATTTTTCGTGTTGTTGCAATTTGGGTGGCCAGCAGTGTAGATTGTGATTTAAAGAATGATATTTGGAAATAAATATGTGTGTGTAATTTTTTATATTAATGTATATATATTATAAAATAAAACTATGAAATAGTTATGATGAAGTTGTTGTAATAGAAATGTAAGAAACTTTAGTCTAGTTGTAAAATCGTAATACTGACATACTTTTTATTGGACTAATAATTTTCAACGAAATTAGGGTCAATATCTTATACTTTTTAAAGATAAATAAAAATTAACTTATTTTTATGAGCTACTTGTTATTTATCTTTAGCAAGATTCTGACTTAGCAATTTATTACAACTTTAGCAGATTCGGACTTAGATTCTTATCTTAGCAAGATTATGGGTATTTTTGAATACAAATTGTATTATCTTGATTTAGTTTTAAAAATGAGGTCCATCAAAAACTACAAAAAGCCAAGTTATATTTACAAGTCATTTAAAAATGTCGCAAGATTACCGTGTAATAGGGGCTTTGAGTGATATTTAAAAACTTTAATGCGTTTTAAATGTATATTCAATGACAAGAAAGATGATTAATTTTTTACACTTAAGCATATAATTTATCATTACACCGGGATTTATGAAATATTTAACTTCCTTTGGACGGTAAAAAGTCATATATCGGTATAGACAGTATCGGTATTGCTTGCTTTCTATTATTCACTCAAGTCTTTTCATTTGCATAATTTTGGTGTATTGTAAATCATTAAAGTCGTATAATATTCCCCGAACATTATGTTGTTCGCAATTGTTGAAAAAAGTCTTAAACGTAGTTCAAATTACTTTATTATAAAATACCTTTGATATCATTCAAGAAGCGCATGTACATACAATTTCTAAAAACAATATCAGATTGGAAACAAAAATCAAAGAGAAAGTGACAAATTTTTATTGAAACACACATTGTTAAGTTTCACTTTAATATAAAACTAGATTTGTAAGGGATACTCAATTTAAGACTACGGTAAAATTTGTGAGAATTACCCCAAAACAGTTAAAATAAGAAGCAATTTAAAACCCAAAAACATAATAACTCTACTGCTATTGGAAGAAAAAGAAATCACTGTTACCTGTCTAAAACTGATTGCATATTACAATGTATATATATTATTTTGTTAAATATATAAAAGCAAATTAAGTTTTTTTAAAAAAAATTACAAATATAGTAAATTAGAAATAAACCTTTTCTATTTTAAATAATAGATGAAAAGGAAGTAATTATGTTATTATTATGTGAGTCATAAAATATAAAGAAATTTATATTTCATTAATTTTTCTTTTCTACAAATACTGTAAGTAACTCATAATAATATCAAATTTTTAAAACGTTTATGTAAAAATAGAAATTTTTGTTGTTATCACATTTACGTGCTTATTTTTTAGATTAAGAATGAATAGATAGGATTGAAAATAGAAGCATTTTATGTATAATACTTTCTAACAATTACCAAATGTATCTGTTAGTCTCTCAATTAAAATACATGAAATGAAAATGTCAGATTTTCAAATTTAAGTGATATCATTTAACTCTAAAAACATAATATTAACACAATTGGTATAAGTTATATCCACATTACTGAAACGACAAAAGATATTTATCTGGATATTTTATCGATAACGTATAAAATAGTTATTTGTTTTCTAATTAAAATATGTATCATTATTCTCTGCCTAATTGTTATTATTTTCATTCGTATTTAGTGATTAAATCAAATGTAATTTTAAAACATTCAGTTTAATATTTCACGTTTTATTTAGTTTATATCTCAGTTCCAAATATATTTTATATTTTTATTTTAGGATAGCAAAAAATATAGCTTTATGTTTAACAATGAACATATCATTGTGTCGCCTTTTTTCCTAAGCTAAAACTCAGTTATCGCATATTAGATGTGACTTTAGGCAGGAAAAAGACCAAAGACTATAGTATAAATGATAAAAATAGATTGGAACATAAGAAACAATCTAATGAAGAACTGTCCAAGCCTGATAATCCGCCGGACAATTGGTGAATCGGACTTCGGTCATTGGTGCGCCTCGTGAGAAAAAGATATAAATGACCTCGGCGGCATGAATGACCTGCGTGATCATCTGCCTTGTCATCTAAAGAGCACCTTACTGCCGTGGGAGCTAATAACTCCATGTTTTTCCGCCAACTCTAATTCTTTCCCCATAGCTTCAGTGATCTTGGCTTATTCTATTTTGTTATTTACTTAGAGGAGTGTTATGAAAAAAGGTAGATGCGACACATGATTGGCTCTCTTTCTTTTCATCATTTTAAAAGTGTATAAAAATGCTTTAATAGTTTTCGTTACATGTAATGAGAATAAAATATACACAGTTTAATAAAGATATTTTAATCAGCAAATTTTCTATTGGATATTAATTTTACAAGAGGAAATATTGCCAAAACAAATTGAATGCTTTTCTTCATAAAGTTAAAACAAATGTAATGCTGTTTTTAATTACATAGCAGTATAATAAAAAGAAATTATTCATTTAGAAACTTAAAATTTGTAATATATTTAAGATAATAGTAATAAACTTAAGGAAACATATTGGTTATTTATAAAATTTGTAATATATTTAAAATAATAGTAATAAACTTAAGGAAATATATTGGTTATTTTAATCCTATTGTGAGCTATCAAAGTATAATATGTAGAATGTGGATATTGTTCATAAAGCGACAGATTTTCTCCTTGGCTTTAATATAATCAAAAATCTGAGACGCTTTCAATCATGCTGTGCTTATACGTACATACACTGCCAGACATAGAAAATGCAACACCATGAAGTTTTAATTGTATAAGTATGCAAATTTCAGAGATTACGCAGCGGAACATGTTATGCAAATAATGCAAAATGCTAGTTGGTCATGTGATTATTGCTCCAGATAAAAGGGATAGAAACGGTGGACACGCCAACAGTCCCATCCTTTTGCCGCTTAGGAAATCCAGTATTTCGGGAAGTTCAAAGCTGCAGAAGACACGTGTGGATGAAGTGATGACTGGACAACGGCATCGAAGACATTTCCGGCAAATGGACGGTTTTGCGAGAAGTTGAATTGTAGGCGTACGTACCGCTGGTTGGTCCTACAATCGTATCGCTGCTGAAACCCTCCTAGATGCATCAACTGTGTATAAAATTTGGACCAGATGGGTGAATGAACAAAATGCCAATAGTCGCATAAGACCAGGTCCGACTAGACGGACGAATCGACGCCTCCGAAGGGCAGCTATGGCAACTCCACAATCAACTTCTCCTGACATTCTGTGCTATGTGCAGCCAGTTCTGGGTGTTCCAATATCTGCAAGAACAATTGTACGACGATTGGTTGAAACTGGCTTGCATATAAACCGCCCTTTTCGAAGACTGTCATTAAAGCCAAAGCACCTTAGAGAGAGGTTGCGATGGTGTCGTCAACGAGTCACTTGGACGAATGAATGGCAGAATATGGTGTTCAGCGATGAGTCTCGGTTTTGTTTAACTGATGATAGTCACCGGGAGAGTCTGGAGACGTCGAGAAGATAGAGACAATTCGACCACCAACCAAATATATATAACCTTTCAAATTAATAAAAAAATCAAATTTGAAGACAATGTGCCATTTAGGTATGTTCTTAAAATTCAAAGTTTAAAAGTAAAATAAAAATTATGATTTAAGTACTGATAATATTCACTTATACATTATGAATTAATGATTCATTTTCGGAACAGAAAAATAAAATGTTTCATGTAACGTCCCTAAGTTGATCAAGAGTGTATAAGTTTAGAGTTTGAAAGTTTAAAATACTATTAAAATAATGTATTATAATTTTTATTCTTAATCTCTAAAAGATTTATAATTGGATAATTAAAATTACATTTAATTTAATATTGAATATAAACTGAAGTTCAGAGAATGAATTTTAAAATTTGAAATAGCAATATCTAAATACCTCTGACGTGTTCAATAATCATTTTACGGAAAGATATATCATTTATTTTAGATTACATGAATAAATTTTCAATTTTCATAAACTAATTTCATAGAACACTTCACGTATTTATTCGAAACAGTATAAAATGTTATTCAGGTCTTTTCAATGTGTAATAAAATATATTTATGATATTTTGTTCCTTTATGTTACATTTTCTTACTCGGAATATGAGCTATAAAATTCTCTTTTATTCACACCATTAAATGATCTTACATTCGGCACAAACGATTGTAAATACAATTTCTATACTTTATTTTAATTTTCCCCTGGTTTAGAAATCATTTTTTTTTTCTCGAATTATCCCTAAGGTCTCAAAAATGACCTTAAATAGGCAAGCTAACCAACCGACTGTAATTATGCTAAGCTGATAAAATTAAATAATTTTATAACAAATACATGTGTGTATTAAAAAATGCTAATTTTCTGGTGAAGATCACCAGAAAATCTTAATTTCAATGTTTGGATACTTGTACTTAAAAAAATATATAAAACGTCGAACAGTTGTTTTCCTATTTCAATAAAAATATTATAATTTTTTTACTTGAATATGAACTTGATTTAGTAAAGAATTATTAAAATAAATATCTAAAATTAATTATAAATTATTGTTATGGAGTCATGTTGATTATTTAACTAATTTGTGAGTATTTGTAATCACAAAAAAAAAAACAGTCTTAGTACAGTAATAGACTACCAAAACATTTTGTTTGTGAAATACTTTGTTTATAAGAAACATTTATGAAAAAGAAATAATGATAATTTTTTTTTTTTTTAAAATGAAATAAGCGTATTAATACAGTTTACTACATCTCTTTTTGTAAATATGATATATTTTTAAAAATAATTTTGATTCGAAGAAAAAAAATTCATTTTAAATATGGAAGAATTGTCTTTAAAATATTAACAGAAATTTGAGCTTAATAAAATAATTAATAAAAATTTCAAAATATTATATTATTTCATAAAATGAATATTTTGTTTTATGGATCATTTATCTATAATGAATAAAAAATTTATGATGAGACTGAGAAATAAATTTATCTAACTAATAAATTGTGAAAATGTGCTCTTAAATACAGTTTATAATGTTAGATTTGTTAATAACTTAAAATAAAATCAATCGAATACTAATTTTTTACATTTTCTCTTTTAAAACATAAGCACCTTTATTTGGTGATTAATATCTTGAGAAAGCTCATGATACTAAATGAAACTGATACTTTAAGAGTTCAAAACTTTCTTACGTTATTTTAAGAAAATTAAAAAAAATAAGTATTTAAATATATTTTTGCAGTAAGCATTCTTAAAACATTCAATTCACCACACAGAATTCATGAAGCAGCAATAACTAGTTGGTTAGGCCATCATTTATATCATCAGAAAGTAGTTAACTTGATTCCCCACTTAGAAGAATTTTAGTGCTCAAATAACTACAGTGTATAATGAACAATAAAAATGCAGTGGTTTGAGTAAATTAAATAGGTCATGGTCGTAACGTCCTTCAAGTAAAAATATGCCTCTAGGGCTGGCAGGTCACATATTGAAAGTATTTGCTTTATTCTTGGTTTTTTACATTAATAAAACTCGAGCCCTACAGCATCAACTTAGCCCATATCCTGAGCTACTCGCAGGGAAATGTGCTGGTGCAGCAATACCAAAACTCATATAACGAATTAAATACAAGTATCGCTGTTAATCCTTTATTTTATAATAAGGTATAAATATTTTACTTCATTAATTTACTTTTTTACACAGAACAAATTTAATTGCAATATTTTATAATTTTGTTCCGAATAGATTCTAGCTTTACTCCAAAATTATATATTTTTATCCACAATAATTTTTTTCTTGTAATTTATTTAAACATATTTTAATCACATTTGTAATTTTTTCTTTGAAATCTTTTTCTTTTTAAAAATATGTAAATACATTTCGGTGATTTATTGGATTTGAGTAAAAAAATCAAAATTGTTTATATAAAAAAGTCCCATTAGAAACGCATATATTGAAATAATCCTTCGTTGAATTGTTGAAAATATTTTTTAGTAAATACTTAGAGTATATTAAATTATCTGGTAATTTACATACGCTATGAGAAATTTCATTATGTCGTTCTATAAGACTGATGTACGCTATAGATACCATTATACTCAAGATAAAGATATTTTTAAATATGATTTTTTAAAAATTTCTATGTCGTGAATATTATATATCATTAAGTTTTTTCATTTCAAATTTCAAAGCTATATTATACTCAAAATACTTAATGATAAAAGTACCAATAAATGGATTTGACATTTTAAAAACTAACATTCAAATATAAAAGTTTTAAGACATAATATTTCAATTATTTTTAAAATTCATTTCCATGTTTTATTAATATATTCGCTTTATGATACAATTTATACCTGTTTATTTTTTAAAATATATATTTTCTCTAAAGCGTTTTTTTACGTACTTTAGGCAATGTAAATGCGTTTGAAAAATTTCATCACAGGAATATTTATTAAATATTTTACCCAATATTTTATTGGTATTTGAAGCTATTGTATTCATCTGTCTTAATTTATCTGACAGATATTAATAGCTTTTTTGTATTGTATAAATCTATTCTTAAAAAGAATTTTGAATTTAAATAGGAAAAATAAATTAATAACAAGGTTTTGGAAATTCATATTAGGAAATATAGCATATGACTGGAAACACAATTTGATTTATTAGCCTTATAATAATGTCATAAATGAAACTAACTTAAATTATTAAGCTTACATGATGAATCTGTATCATAAATTACATAACACGACAAGAACTACAGAAAAATTTAATATCAAAGATAATTTATTTTCATAAAATATTAACATTTAAAGATAATCTTAATATGAAAAATGTCAATACATTTTAAAATAAAATTAAAAATGATATTAAATTTTAAGGATGAGTAATCAAAGCACGAATAGAGAAAAAAAAAGTTTAGCAATTGACTCAGTTCAAGGGAGGCTAAATATAGAAGTGTTATTGGATATTTTAATATGAAATACTGAAATTCTTCAAAATTTGTATGCAAAGCAAATGCATATTATAAAAGTCAAAAAAGATCATAAATAAAATGTAAATGAAATTTATAAGCAGATTTAATATATGAAACAAACTGCGCTTTTATGAGGAATTAAGTGCTAATGTGGTTATAGTTTCATCTGGATATTTTTACAACATCGCATTTGAGCATGTATTTTCTGTAGGTGCGAATGAAAATTGCCTAAATTATGACACTGCACCACTAAATCATATAAAAATATGAAATATTAAAATTAAAGAGAACAAATAAGCATTTAAATACAAACCTGTACAGAATGTCAAAGATATATTACCACATAAATACAAAAATTATAAGAATTAATTCCTAAAATTGTAAAACTACAATATATGTATAGGAATTGGTTGAATAAGAGCAAACACTAAATATCATTTAAAGTTTCCTTTTAGATGTAAAATGCTTCAGATAAATTCCTTGATTTTAATAGCTACATAGCTTACTTAATTCGTATAAGTAATGCCCTATTTACAAAACAATGCATGATAAAGTTTATTGGTTCGTTATTATCTACACTAATTATCATAAATTAGGAAAAAAATCATAAAAATAAAGATAACGCAGAATGTTATTCGTGGAATTCACTGAAACTTATCATACAACACTTAAAAAGATACAAAATAGCAAAAAAAAAAATCTCCTAGCAATTATGGTGTTATAAAAACTAACTTGTGTATGCATTGAATAAATCTGAAGTGTAAGTTCAAAATAGGAAAAGTATCTCGAGCATGGGGTATGATCTTCCAAGAAGCAATACAACACAGAAAGCGGTATGTGATGCTATCAATTATAGGGTGTATTATTTGTTTAGAATCAGCAAGCCACTGCTCTTACAAGGCAACTGAAAGCGTGATTGAGTTCTAGGGAATGGATTAAGATCAACTACACGTCGTCCTAGATGGTCCCAAACAAACTCGATTAAGTTACGTTCTGGTGGTCAAGCTGGCTACAACATATCCCTAGTTGTATTCTGCTCAAGAGAAGCATCCACGATGCGAGACCTGTGTGGTCTCGCATTATCATCCTGTAGCACAAAATCATCACCTATTGCCTTGGCACTTGGCTTGGTATATAAGCATCTAGAATGTCATCTCTGTAGAAATGAGCAATAGCGTATCGACGGGAAAATACATGAACGTTTGTGTGTCCACTCAAAGAGACACCCCTTCAAACACACTGCTTAATCCGTATGCATCATTTTTACGGATATTTAATGGATGAAAAAAATAATTCCACTTTTTCTCCTTATAAAAATGCGCTTACCTTTGTTTTTGAGGCTAAATCTGGACTCATCCGGAAATAGAACATCCCAACATTAATCACAGGTCCGATTGACATGTAACGTATCCATTGCAAACGTTCCTGCCTATGTTGTGACGTGAATGGGACGCAAATGACTGATAGTTTCACATAAAGACCATATTAAAGAATCCTATACTTGGTTGATCAGGATACCAACATTCAGGAGCTTGCAGTGAGGATGTATCTGAATTCAAACAGCGTTGCGGTTCTACACCTTCGTGAGTATAAGGACAAATATCGGTCATCAGCACTCGTAATAGTGGGTGGCTATCCTTGGCTGAACCCCGTGAAGGCCGAATCAGTGATAAGAAATTGTTGCCAAAATCCATGAATCACAGGCGGACTCTTTCAGCCATCTAGGTACTTTTACCAGACTTTCTCCTGCCTCTCAAATAAAGTATTCCGACAGCAGAGCCCCTATCTTCATAACCTCATATTGTTCAGCTCTTTTAACTTATTAACTTTTTTAAATGTCATTGAAATTGGCTTTTTTAGGGAGAAGTATCACTTTTTGTGTTTTTTTTCTTATGTATATATAAATGAATAGATATGAAGATTCAAGATTGAAAATTGCGTTTTCTAGACAACATGAAGTTATAATATTTAATTTAAAATAAAATTGCTGTAACAAAATATTGGAAGTAAACTAAAACGAAACTAAACTCAGAGATAAAAGGAAGACAAACTCAGATTAATGTTGTATCGAAAGCATATTTACAAGTTTTCTTTTTTTTTCTTTTCTTTTTTTTAAAAAAGATTAATAAATGCTATTATTATTAATACAAAAATTTGTAGATAAAAAATATTTTTTCATAATAATTTTTAATTTTTTTACATATTTAAGGGAAAGTAATAATAAAAAATATATTTATTATTGTTTTGCATAAATTATAATTTTACTTAACAGAACATAGCTTAATAATGAAGAAACACACGCACATACATATTAAAACAATTTATTAATTATCGAAATTTGAAAAAGAATATGAATTTAGAATTTTTAGAAAATGAAACTGATCTGTTTTCCATTTAATCCAAAATAATTAAAAAAACTATCAATAAACTATTTAATTTTCATGAAAGAGTTTTAAACAGCTTTTTCAATGATATATTTTGTTTATAGTGGAAGCCTGGAACGAAAAAAAGTGTACAAAAAACAAGCTAAGTAGAAAAATTCGTAAGGAAACAAATACATAAATATATAGAAGATATGGATTCATGCATTAATGATTTCTAGTTATCGACAATATGTATGTAATATTCATACACTGTTTCAGTTTTAGCGTAAGTATGAATGAAATACATAAATTCAAAATAAATTACTCTATTTATATTATCTATTAAGAAAGTTGAATAATAGAAAGAACTTAATTACTTATAAATCTTAAAAAATCTAAAAATGATATAAATAAATCTTTGGCTGAAATTTTTAGAAAATTACATAGAGCTACTAAGTATATAGTAAAAATATTAGATAATTCTGATTTAAGGATAAAATCATTTAATTATAATAAACCTTAAATTGCTTTCTGATGAAGAGTTCATTCCAATTTAAATTTTTTTACATAAAAGTGAAATTAGTAAGCAAAATAGTATTTACTTTGAAAGTAAAATATTAAAAAAAATACGTGACTTATTTTAATGTTATTACCATATTTACTGCTATTACTCATGGAATAAAAAATTTAAGAATGCACATTTTACAAATGAATTAGAAATATTTTATTGAATCCTTAATTAGAAATCAAAATATGCATACTTCATAAGATTCTACAAAGCTGCAATATTCTAAATAAGACGTAGGTTCCCATTTGATTTTAAAATACTATTCAGGACTGCACAAAAATATTATGCTTCTTAATCAATCTCAATATTTTTTTCTCGTTTTATTTAAGTTCTTGTTTTATATCTTTTTAAAAAGTGTAACAAGAAAATAAAATAGTTCAGTGAAGAAACTTGATAAAAAAAAGTTTCATTTCGCCTTAAAAACAGATGAAATCAATTTGCTTCCTGAAGCATGTATGAGGTCAAATTATACTTTTAGCTTTCCTTTCATACATTCGCTTAAGTATGCAATATACTTTATTACAGCTACTATTAAAATTATTATATTATAATTAATATATGATATTTATATTTTATAATATTAGAATCAGAAAGATTTGTAAATCCCCTCTTTGACAAGCATTTATATAAAATGTAAAAACTCTACATCTGTCTCCATTGTTCAAGAATGAAACAAAATCTTGCATACTGCATGAGTAAAAAATAATGGATCTCAATTATTTTTAAAAAAAAATATTCGTGTATTAAAATATCTCAGTGTAATAATTATGTATTCTACATAATTTTTAAAATAAATACAAGTTTTTCTAAAAATAAATATAAAATGTATGTCAAAAATTAATTTTACGATATATGAAGTTATTTGTACTTTCAGTATTTATTTAAATGCAAAGACATATTATAAGCATATTTTTTTATTTTTAAAATATTTAATACAAGTATAATTGTTGCTGTGTGAATAGTGAAAGTAAAATATAAAATAAACGGAAAATTAATTTTTATTTTATCTAAAATTGTTTGTTATTATTACTAGAATAACATTAATATGTAAAACAGAAAATATTGCTATAAGATATATATTTTTAGAATTCTTTCCTCCAATGCTGCTTAAAAACTAATAAAAAAAACAAATCAATATTATAACTATTAAATTGCTTGAATATTTAAAAATGAATATATAATTTTAATACCTCAAGTCATAAAAGTAGTTTTTTTTAGTATTATATCAAGTTGAGTGTAATAACTCATTATATAATTTTAAGAATGAAAAATCAATAAATTTCCATTACAGTGCAAGTAAAATTTAATTAAATTTAGCATGCTGCTATTGTCAGTTCTCTTACTGAAAGATGTTACAACAGTTCCGAAAATGTTTATGTTTAATATTTCTTCAAACTTATAACTCGTAAATGTACAAGAAATAAAAGGTAATTCTTAGCATATATTTTATATTTTAATAGGCATTTTTTTAACAATTTAATAGAAGTAAGTTTTAATAGAAGTAAAGTTAAAATGTTTGTATACTGTAATTTGAAAAGGAATAATTTATCATTAGCTATTATAACTCGCATATTATATCTGGTACATTTCTCTGTGATTCATTTTATCACAGGGGATAATTTGTTAGTAGTTCATTATATCAATAAAGTGTGAAACAATAATTGCATATTTAAATTAAATTTATTTGCATTAAAATAACTTTTATCTGCTAAATATTTGTTTACTTTTTATCCTTAATTTTTAACACTAGATTTGATAGAGGAAAGTAAAATGTTTTTAATTTTTTGGTTTAAAAATGAAAAATTGAAAATAAATTGTTTACGCGTCATACGGACATCAAATATGTGTAAAATTATTATTTTTCATGACTTCATTTTAATTATTCATTATAAAGCACACGAACTGATTCATGGAAAATAGAATCAGTTCCTGTGTTTTATAATATTTAAACCTCTAATAAAAAATAACGATTGAGTTCAAATTAAAAAGTGCTTTTAAAGAAGTATCCATATTAAAAGTAGGGACTTTTTTCATCAAATTAACTTCCGTTTTTTGTTAAATCTTATACCTTGCTACTGATGTCTCAAGGAGTCCTTTTAAAATTTTATTATTGAATAGTATATCTAGTGAAAGTTTCTAAAATATCGACTTTACTTAAAATATTTAAACCAAATATCAAAACTGTTAAATTACTATTTCTTAAGTTTGGAAAGATAAGTCTTAGTTATATAATTGTGATACGTTTTTAGCTATTTATTTTTTCAGAGAAAAATTGTTATTAGTAAAAACATAAAATTTGGTTACACACAAATGATAAAATCTTAACATCTTCCTCCATCAAGATAATATTTTCTTCACAAAAAGATAAAATGTAAATTTCGGGAATGATTTATTATTGATTAATAGATTCCATATGAAAATCATTGCAATAGTTTCATTATATCAGAATAAATTGTAAATACTTTGGAAGAATTTTATAAGATAAAAATTAAGTTGCTTTAGGTGAAATTGTTATAGCACATGTAAAAACTTTATGATTTCAAAATATAAGCTATGATAACCGCCCAACACGACCATATGATTCCCTTATTAAAACCACAAATTAAAAAAAAATAAATGATATGTTTATTTTTTTTTGCACTTACACATTTTCTTTATATAATGTTTATTACTAATCCAATTAGTAAATTTTTGATAACGGCAATAATAATTGAAATGTTTATTCTACAGGTTGATCATTTTTAAAGTGATAGTGTATGGAGCGCCTTGTAGCGTGATCTTATAGCCGAAATTGCACCAAACTTGGTATTTAGACCAATCAATACATCCGTAAAATAATAATAATAATAATGAATCAGAAAATCACCTCTAGGACATTTTGTGGCACTGCTGCTGTAGCTTACAATAATGAGAATTTTATAAAACATAACAATTTTATAAAACATGGGTATCAAAGAAAAATGCAAAGGTTGTGCGATGACAGCGCCAGTAATAGGGGACATAAAAGCAAGTAGTAGACAGCTCCGACAAATTATCTTAGCTGAAGTAAACGAGCTCTAGTGGCCATGCTTCTCATGTTACCGGAACGTGCGTTACTGGTGAATTTGTATTATATAAATCTATGTATTTCATCTGCAGCTCTTCAAGATTCTTGAACCAGAAAAAATTACAAAAGAGGCCTTTATCACTGAATGGTCTTAAGAAAATGATTAAGAATTGTGAGGAAACAGGATCACTGACCATTCGTGCTAAAAGAGGACTTAAACCATACAGGCATAAAAATGATGTGGCAACTTCAATTGTCGAAGGATCGCAGGCAACCATTGCTGGTACTAGCAGTTCTGCACAGAATGCACGGTGTTATTTCTGAGAACGGTGCTCACAATGAATGTGGTCTCATTCCTCAACGAGAAACTTAATGTTGTAAAGAAAGATTAATAATTTAACTGTACGATTGTATGGGATAGAATTTTTCTTTTCTCACATTTTATACATTGTAAAGAGCCAAAGAATGTTCTTGCTGAGATTTATGGAACTAATTTTTTTTTCACAAAATCCTCTACTTTTATGTTTTATGATTAGTCTAAATACCAACTTTGGTGCCATTTCAGGTATTAGATCGCTCTAAAGAGCGTTCCAAACACTGTAACTTTAAAAAAGCTCACACTGTATATCAAACTTTTGACTCAGGAATCTAATTTTTGAAGAAATGTATTAATTGAATTTTTATAGTTTAAATGCCTATAGTTATGCTAAACAGCATCTTCTGTTTAGAAAGTGATGATTACGGGTGCAGAATAAATAAATATTCCTTATGTTGGTAAGATTTATAAAAATTTCAGTGGGCCATATAATCATTTATATTTTTGCCGAAAATTACTTGAATCAAAAGTGAAATCTAGAAATTCGCTGATTGAACATCTCGAATTTTCTCATGCTAGCCTCCAGAAGTTTTTTATTATTATTATATTATAAGGGATAATTTGCTTTTTATTCTTATGTGTTGTATTTTCAAAAAAAAAAAATAATAATAAAATAAAATAAATAAATAAATAAATAATAAAATAATTTTAGTGTCTTGCATTTTTTAATAAAAATACAATGTATTAGCTTTAATTAACTAGGGAATTCACTTAAAAACTTTAATAATATCAGTTATAATTAAAAATTTTTAACTAAATGCAACAATTTTGATAAATGAAAGAAATAATAAAAAAACACATGATAAATATGCAAATTTTTAACCTTGTTTAATATGAGACAATTTTTAAAGCAAAATTCTTCATTTGTCCTAACAGTTTTTTTTTAAAAATCGTTGTAGCTATTTCTTTCTATTCTGTAACAAATTTTAAAAAAACCATGTTACTTTTCGATTGTAATAAGAAGTAGAAAGGATAATAAAATAAAGCATAATTATTTCACTTTTTAGTAGAAAAGGGACATTCATAAGACAAAAGATACAAAAAAATTCAAGTGCATTACAAGTTTATTTTGCAGGTATTGTAAAACATGTACTTTTTTCTTCCAGAAAATGCTTCTTCCTGTAAATGACATTAAACAAAATTAATTTTTCTTTTTCGGTTTTTGTTATTTTGCTTAATTCTTGAATATACTTCGATAGATTTTTTTTTTCCTTTTGATAAATGTTCTTTACAAAATATCCTTCTATAGAAGTAACACTTTGCATCATAAAGAATCACAGTGGAACAGTTTCTGAGAAAATATGGTAAAAATAAAACTCTTTAGAATAAAATACATAATTAATCATTCTTGAAAAAATATCGAACTAGTAAAATTCTCTTTTTATAAATGCATTCGTTATTTTCAAATCCTTTCCTTATAAGAAATGTTTTTTTTTTTCGTATTCGAAACTATTTTTTATCGGTTTGCTTCATTTCTAATACATTAATTAATAGCTTTATGAATAAAAGGTTTTCTTTTCTTTTTTTAAAACAATACCTAAAAGTTGCGATATGACATTTTAATTTGTCACACCTGTTATTGTGCTAAATTTTCCCCTTTGCAATTTAATACTTTTCTAAGCATAGTATAATACGGGAATAATTTTTAATTTAAAATGTTTCTTAAATAAAGTTCATTGCATGTTATTTAGCTGTTTAGTTATTTAACTGTAGTATAAAATCATTGAATATATCACAATTAATGACAATACAAAGCAAATTAATTATTAGGAAATGTTAAGAGTGTGATTAAGATAAAAATTCCGTATACTGATTTATACATTTACGAAAATATCTATTTAAATATATATATATATATATATATATATATATTGTTATGTTGAATATTTGTTAATTTCAAATATAAAGATAAACATCGTAAAAATATTAATACTTATGCATAGACATATAAAACTTAAATTCATTTCTATAAAGGAAGTATAAATATTGAGAAACTTTATACTAATAATTTAATTACTTAACTCTAATTTTTTTGCTAATTACTTTTAATATCAAAAATAAAATTCAATAATTTCATATGTTTTATATTAAGTTGTCTGCAAAAATGCATAATGTTATTTTAAAAACTAAATAAGAAAAGAAATCAAATATTTAAAAACTTTTTGTTCTAAAAAGTTAAAGCGGAAATTTAAATCTGACTTCAAATTTTGCCTGGCATTATAGAAAATTGTAAATGTGTGATTTCAACTTCTATATTTTTGCAAATTATTTAATGCATTTCTTAATATATTTAAAAAAAAAAAAAAAAAAAAAAAAAAAAAAAAAAAAAAAAAAAAAAAACATTTCAAGTCAAATAATTATTATTAAATTTTACCAATTAACATTATATTATAAGCTCTTTTACTTTATTTCTGCCTGAATTCTTGAAGAAATCCTACGAACTAATTTCAAAATTATAAAATAAAAAAAATAAATAAATAAACAACAAATGTGTTAATCGTTTCTATAGATACATAACAATTTTTTTATTAATTTAATATTGTGTAAAGGAACATAGATTTAAATATTTTTTGAAAGAATGTGTACAATGTGACAGTGACGAGAATTAGTGTGAAGCACAAAGAATTTGAAATTTAATGGTTCTCTAAAATTGGGACAAGTAATATTATTACAAATTACATCATTAAAGTAAGTTAGGTATCTCTTGAGTAAGCATAAAGATTATATCTCTTCAATTCTATGAGATTATTTTGTTTATGATTAGAAATGTGTGTTTGTTTTGCAGTGAGAGTGGGTATCATTTACTATAAATGCTATCAATAAATGTTTTATCCATACCATATATTTACTAATCCACATTTCGGAGCTTCAAACTCAAAATATTCATACGGCAATGCTTTTGTATTCTTTTAGTTAAACTAAAAATTAGTTTTAAAGCAAAAATATCAAGCTTTTTATGTTAACAAAGACATACCTAAGAAAATTCGGGGGTCATTTAGATCATTTAGGGTATCAAATAACCATTAATATAAGTTTATATATATAAGAAAGAAGAAGCTAACATTGATGATTGGGTCAAAAGTCTTAAATTTTTGCTCAAAAAATCTGATTAATTCAACGAAACATCGATTATTTGTATTAGAAAATAAATGAATGAACATTTTTAAATTTGAAAAATTTTTTAAGAAGAGTTCTTTTAATTTCGTAAAACACTGTATTTGTACAGTCCATATCTACTTTTAAATATGTAATTATATTTATGTTATACTTTTTAATCTTAAATATTAATACGTATATATAAAATGTCAATCAATGAGATCTTAAAAAAAAAGAAGTGGAATATGTAATCCTATACAACGCAAACTACTTTAATATTAACCCAGAGAAAAATCTAAAAGACTAATATTCGGTGATCTGGGAACCATTCAATATTCCCAACGTATCCTAGGATGAGTTCCTCAAAAACATTCTTGGGAAAAACGTTTCACTTCTCTA
>JAPDSC010073156.1:0-22856 GCA_026290005.1 Latrodectus geometricus | reverse complement strand
AACATTCGATGATATTGATTGATATAGATATCATATAGATAATGGGAATATAATATATTCAAAAGATAGTTTTATTAAAAGTAAGTTCAGTTATGAACCAAATATTTTCCTGTCAAATATCACTTTTATTTAGAAAATCTAAAATATTTTACTGATTAATAAATCTTACAGCATACAATTTCAAAATAGGATGTACTAAAAATTATCTTTTTAATTATCATTAATCATCATTTTATAGTTTGTTAGGAAAATGACTATTTATTGCCTCATTCTCATTTCAACTCATTTCAGCAAACATTAAAAAAGAAAAAATGTGTGTGTGTGTAGAAATTAAAGCAGGTTTGAAAAATAAAACTTTTCTGGTTATTCAAAACTTCAAAATTTAAGAAAAAATGTGGACTGAAAATGAATTAAAAGTTTAAAACTCTTTTTTAAGAAATGAAAGATTTAAAATCAATCCCTGAAAGGAAGTAATCTTAGTTAAATTTTAGGAATTTCTGTTTTAAACAAATGTTTCACCTGGACAGAGTGTATATCTTAAAATAGTAGCATGATAAAAATGATTTCGTTACGTTTGTAAGCCACACGCAAAAATAAATATTAGCTTCTATATTTTTACAAATTATAGTAGTTTTATTAATATGCATTAATAATGCCAAAACTATATTGTTTAATATATTGCTACAAGATAACTCGTATAAGCATATTACTTTCAACAATTTAAAATTGCTTTGAGAAAAGAGAAATAATATATTCTGATTTCAATAAGTTATATATTAAATAATGTTTTGAACAATTAAAAATTTATACTTTGTAAACATGTTGAAAATATAAAATGAGAAAAATAGGAAACATAAAGATAAATTACAATGCTTCCTTGAAAATATTACTTATTTCAAATATTTCTCAGAATATATAAATTTAACTCATGTAATTTAAATAATTATTCCTTAGTTATATATATTTCACAAGTGAATTATTCTATTTCATTTTCAAAATTAATAATTATGACAAAAAATATGTTTTCAATGCGCTATACTGTTCATGAAAATTATCTTCAATATTTCAAAGTATATTCTATTAATGAGAAAAAATAGATTACTTTTTAAAATATTTTTTTTTCTTTTTATAACAAAAAAGAAACATTTTGAATTCCACAACAACAAGTTTGCTAAGATGGATGCTTGTTGTATTTTCCAATCCCATGTGGCTATTTTCTAAGGAAATAACATTTCAAATAAAGAACAAATGAAGAAAAACTGTTTTTTCTTTTATGTTTAGAAATAAAAAAAAAAAAAAAAAAAAAAAAAAAAAAAAAAAAAAAAAAAAAAAACATTCTTCTTTGGAAATAATCCAGAGCATTTTCTTTCAAAAATAATGGCATCTGATTCATGATGATCTTGAGTTTAAGCTTATTGTTATCATTATTAACATCATACATATACATGTATATATATATTTATGTGTGTATATATACGCTTGTGTTTACACTTATTCTCTATGCATACATTAATGACAAACAAATGTATACATCAATAGCATAAAGTATATTTGAAAACTAATGTTTATGTGTATTTCATGAATAACAAAATCATTTTTTCATAACTTAGGAAATAAAAATACAATATTATTTAAATCACATCCATGAATAAAACTAGGTCTCTAAAAGTAACAGTTATATATCTAGATTACATTATTTATCTTTTGTTCCGAAAAATTTACATAGATTTATATAAATCTTATTATTTTATGTAATTATCGCGAAAAAAATGATAAATTAGGAATTTGCATGATAATTATTCAGTAATTTATTTACTCATAAAATAAAAGGAAACTATGAATACACAGAAATATGATATAAAAAATTATATTTTAGATTCGGGGATAAAATCTTTTATTGAAAACTTTATTTTATTTTTGCATTTCCGTCATTAAAAACAATATTTATAAACATAAAATGCTTATCCGTTAAATCCACAAAGCTAATCTTAATATCAAATTTATGCAGACAATGATTCATAGAAATCTTTATTCATTCTATGTGTTATATATCAATCAAATCAATTTGAATATTAGATAATCGATATGATAAAATGAAATGCTCATGATGTATTCTTATCAGAATAAGCATTCCTTGATAATACTGATTATTTGTATTTTGCTCTCTTAAGAAAATTAAATTTTTTATATCAAGTTACAAGGAAAATCTCAATGCAAATGAAAAATAAGTCTGCCAATCTGACAAAATCTAATTGAAAAATTAGGATTTTAATTGATCACTTTTATCATGGGTATTTCTATTAAGTTGATAAATTAACAAATAGCATCCAGTCAAGCAGTCTATTAGTTTTAAATTTCCTCAGCACGTTATTGGTAAACATCGTTTTATCAATGTCTATTATAGCGTATTATTGTTTAGTCATAAAACCAAGTTCTTCAGAGAAAAAAATAATCCCCATTCTGGCTCTCCTCAATGTATCTACGAATGGTCAGCATACACATGTTTTTGGGAAAGTTGTTTGAATTTCTTTAGAATTTTCTCCATGGAAACAGGAAAAACTCTATTTATTATCATGTATAGGTAGTATATTTGTCTATAAATGCTCAACTTCTAAGTGTAGACACATAGTATTTATTACTTAGAATAAAAATGCACTTACGAATAAATAAAATCAATTTTTAAGAATTAAATATATAGCACAAATGTGTGAGATAAAAGTTTTCCTTGCTATAAAACAAATAAGTAATTGTTGCTTCAAATCGTGAATATAGAAATATGTAATAAAGAATAAATATTTGTGGAATCGTTGATAATAATAATCACATAAAAGCTGTGATAGAAGTTCATATTTATTTTATGTAAAACAGTAAATTGTATTGGCTCCATTCATAAACAACGAAACATGAAAACAGGAGAAAAATAAAAGAGAAGACATATAAATAAGATTTTAAATAATTATATATGATAAATGCAAACTGTAATCATTATTTCAAATAATATAAAATTGTTTTATGCTGTTTAATTTAAGTTTTACTTAGATTAAATAGTATAAAACAATTTTATGTTTCATTTTATTACTTGAACAACATAAAACTATGTTATTAGTTAAATATGTGGTTTTCTGCTTAACAACTAAATTTACTAATTTTTAACAAAATAAACCTGAATATTTAATTAGAATATCTCAAATAACTAGTTAAATTATATTTGGTTAAAAGTTAAAATCTTTTCATAAATAAAATGTTTAAAAACAGAGATATTGAATTTCTTAAATACTGAAATATGTCGATTCTTAAAAGAGTTAGGAGCACTTATAAGTTTGGTTCTGTTTTATTCACAGTGAAAATTAAAATGAAAATAAGAAGAAAATTAATTTTCTGATTGAAATGATTAACTTTCTCATCAATGTATAGAAAAATAAATGTATTAATATGTTATTTACTATCTTGTACAAATAGAAAATAAAAAATGAGAATGATTTCATATTTTTTAATTACATGTAAATGAAAAAAATAATTAGTTTTTCTCATTTTGAATAGTAAATCGAATAAATTTAATTATTTTCAAAACATGCCAGTTCTGTTATTAACAACATTTCTCCAAGTAATTTCACTTTAGTGATGCAATTAAGTTTGGGAAAAATTACTATTTTATTGCGTTATATATATATATATATATATATCATATATATATATTTTATATATCAGATATATATATATATATACATATATATATATTTCAGTATTTAAGAAATTCAATATCTCTGTTTTTAAACATTTTATTTATGAAATTTAATTTGTAATATGAATTATTTTTAAATTATTCTCCTTCATACTTTTAAGGCAAGTTAATTTTTTTTTCATACCTGTTAAATTATGATATAAAATTCGCTTTATTTTTTTCCATTTATGAATCAGGAATAGTGTTGATTTTTTTATAAGAAGATATACAGCAATTAAAATTGTATAGAATTGAAATGGCACTACTTTTTGTTGCCCTTCTAAATATGGAGAACAATAATCAGTATTTTCGTCACATTTTACTTTTTTACAACAGAAAATGTAAAAACACTGTTCAAGCCAGAAAGATATTAACTGATGTGTATAGAAAAGATGTATTGACAAGATGCTAGTGCCAGAATATGTTTGCAAAATTTCTATGTGGCAATTTGATGTCTAAGATACACCACGTTCAGGACTACCGATTAAGTACACGGTAAAGGCATTAGTTGATGCAAATCTGCAAATAGAAACACGTGAGATTGGTGAGAAGATAATATTATCTAATTTAACTGTTTATTAATGCTTGAAAGACCTAGTTTTAACCTCGAAGCTCAATATAGGGGTTTCATATGTTCTCAAGGAATGGAATTTGTTTCGTTGCACTGATTCGCTTTTCAAGTATCACGAAAACGATCCATTTTTGAAGCAAATAATTACTGGGAACGGAAAATGTCATACATACAATGTGAAATGCAAGAGATCATGGAGTAAGAAAGATGAACCAACATAAAGCATTACGAAAGCTAATATCCATCAAAAATAGGCAATGTTGTCTGTTTATTGCGATTTTAAAGGAATCATATTCTTCAGCTTTTTATCGGATAACAAACAATTAATTCTCATATCTACTGTCTGGAGCTGAACAAATTGAATGATGTACTTTAGTAGAAAAGGCCAGAATTAATCAAAAGGAAAATATAGTGTTCCATCAATATAATGAGAGAACATATACAAGTTTGGTCACTAACCAAGATACACTGTTATACTCACCATATTCTCCAGATATAGCTCCTTCGGATTATTATTTGATCTGGATAATGAAAAGTTTTTTGATGGTAAAACTTTTATTTCAAAAGAAGAGTCAAAATTCACCGGGATTAGTTTTTTGCCATCAAAGACCAAAAATTTTATGAGCGTTGAATCATGCTACTACCAGAAAGATGTCAAATGTGTTGGACTATATTTATGTTTATTATATATACATATAATATATATAATAAAATATTTATTCATTATGAGAAAAGCGTCTTTCATCCCCCCCTCCAAAAAAAACTGCTTTCCGAGCAACTCTCTCTCTTTCTGTCTCTATATATATACATAATAGAGCTTAAAATGTACTTTAAATTTATAGTTCTGTCAAATTATATAGTATAGAACTGTTCTTTTTGTAACTGATAATAAGTTTTTATTAACCTCTATATAACTGCTGTCATACTGAAAAATATAATATCAAATGTAATTAAGGTTTTATGCTCACCAATAAATTCCCTTCTTCTTTTAAAATAAAAATAGTTCACATATCTTGAAGCATATATGCCAAAGTCATTATATTATCGGCCAAAATTTTAGTATGAGAATATCAAAATGAGAAGTAATTTATAAAAATAAGGAGTCATGAATTTTATTACGTAACATTAATGAAAATATAATGATTTTTAATTCGGAAGTTTCAAGTAATTTATTTTAAACAAAGAAATACATTTATTTAATTCTATTGGTATTTATACAATATTTACATGCATACTTTTACTTTTTTCTCTTTACATACAACTTAATTTAAAATTAATATGTATATAAATATATATATATATATATATATATATCTTAATGTAAAGTCGTAATTAAAATAATTAAATTTTATTTTTGTGTACATATATGAAAAATATCTTCTTACTTTATTCAAGAACAATAATGTCTCATATTAACATAAACTATATTTGCTAACATTTTTATAGCAAAATTCTTTAAGCAAATTATAAAAATAGAAACAACTGTAGATTTATGTTAAGAAGCAATTTTTTCGTTAAAGAGCAGAAAGAGAGCAAATTATATAGTTTAGGTAATTTAATGTTTACGAAAATTAATTTTCATATTTTAGAATTTGTTGCTCTTATTTCATTTCTAGTTTATTAAAAAAAAATATTAAAACGAATATTTTCACCAATTAAGTAACGATAAAAATGTAATGTTAGCAATATATTTAGACAGATTTTTTTTTGTTTTACTTTATTAAATTTAATTGAAGTATTTAAGATCAGTAATTCAATTGAGAAAAAGTGTAAATAGTGTCTAAATTTATTCAACTTAATTTTGATGTTCGTAGAATTATCCCGCTAGAGAAATATTTTAGAAAAAGAAATCATTTATATTTATTTCATGAAAATTTGTTTAAAACTAAATTTCAAAAATTGGTACCTAATAATTAATGTTTTTAACATATTACTGAAAAATTTAATCTCCTATATTTGTTCTGCTTTATATCGACACATGCTTTTAATTTAAATAAATAGTGATGTTTACAGTTTTGAAATTAACTTCAGGTATATTTATGTTTTTACTATTTGTATTTAATTAATATGTATTTCATAAATTTAAATTTGTTTATATATCTAAAAAATTTCCAGGTTAGTTAATTTTCCTACATTATAATATACTAGCTGTACCCGCCCGGCGTTGCCCGTGCATTTAGAAAAGGCAGATAAGTGAATAGCGCAGGAATAGTAGTGTAGGACATGTAGACAGTCTCTCTCTCTCTCCCCCCTACACACAACATTCCCCGTCGATAAAAAGGAACAATATATCCTAACCATGAGCCATCTGTTAAAAAATTAGTTTAAATGAGAACAGACCTCATATTAGCACATGCTAGGAAACCGTAGTCATGTGGTTATAATCATTGGTCTGAAGTTTAAAGAAAAGTAAAACATAAAAAATTCAAAATCAAAGATAGGAAAGAGTTGAAAGGGAAAGATAGAGAGTACAGTACAGAAAAAATAAAAAGTAACGAAAACATGGATGAAATAAAACATCCTGCTTACAGGAAATTTGGAGTTGAGAACCAATTAAATTTTTAATTTAAGTGTAAGTTAAACTTAGATGACAATGAATTAGAAGAGGAGAGTGTTTGTGTATGTTTGTGGAGCTCGGTCTGGGGTCGCAAGGGACCCTTACCGATTAATGTCTGTTGGTACTGTAGCACTGGGAAGCAGCACCATTCGGATTATTGCTCATGCTCTCAAGAGAGCACTAAACAATAACATCATCATTTAAAGCATGACAGTCAGAGTTAGTTTGGGAGAGTGGCAATAATTTTTCTTTAGATTGTCCTTTTCGTTAGAGAGCCTCGGGATAAACTATATTTAATGTTCTTCCATTCGGAGCTAAGATGTGTAGATTATCGACATTACCAACTCTTGAACAACCCACGTACAGTTGACCATGGGAGAAACACGGCTTACGGAGGTCGAGCCCTACAACTTTGAGAGATTGTCCTTGTGCCTTATTAATGCTCATCGCGAAACTCAAACGAACAGGGAATTGTAGACGCTTAAACTGAAACGGGAGAGCGGAAGGGATTATAGGAATTCTTGAAATAAACACATCTTCGCCTGCAGCATGTCCGGTCATGATGGTGGCTTCTATAATATTTGGCATCAGTTTCTTGATAGAAAGTCTTGTTCCATTGCAAAGTGCAGGCGGATCCAGATTCCTGAGGAGAATTATCGGTGCTCCAACCTTCAAGTCCAATATGTGGGAGGGTACTCCAGGTGGCTCTAATTTGTTGAGAAACTCTGTCGTATAGTTGACAGCCTCGTCAATATTGCATGTCGTGTCTATAGATTTGTAAATATGAAGAGTTCCGGGTAAGTTCTGTAAAAGTTGCTTGTTGATAACACTGACGGCTTCGTTTGTTGGGGCAAGAATTGCTCTTTCGCACAGCCATGCGTGATCAGTGAAGTGGTGAATCACATTCGGAAACACAGCCTCTTTCAGAGCTTCTTCAGTAGTCACAATCCTTCCAATGCCTTGCATCGCTACATATCCATCTTCATTTTCTGAAGTAAGGGTTCCATTTCCTAGTTTCAGTAGATTATCTGCAAACTGCTGGGCAGAGGGATCACCGTTGAGATGAACTCGCATGTTAGTCGATAATCCAAGTGTTTGAATGCCATTCCAGATGTAAGAATATTTTATGCAGGCCTGCATTTCATCTGCCCTCGTTCCACGTGGAATAACTGGTAGCGTCTGTCGAAAATCGCCTGCCAAAACCATTACGACGCCTCCCATTCTGTCATTGTTCCATCTGAGGTCTTTCATGGTGACATCTAATGCTTCGAATGCGGCTTTGTGGGACATGGTACACTCGTCCCAAACGATGAGCTTGCAATCCTGTAGAACCTTTGCCTTTCCTGAATTCCTTGGGATGTTACACGTTGGAGTCTCTGTGCTTGTCAGATTTAAAGGTAACTTGAACGCCGAGTGAGCAGTCCTACCACCTGTCAAGAGTGTAGCAGCAATGCCGGATGAAGCGACAGCCAGGGCAATCTCATTTCTGTGCCGCACCTTTGCCAAAATAAGGTTGATAAGAAACGTCTTCCCGGTTCCGCCTGGAGCATCCAAAAAGAATATACCCCCTTGCCTATCAAAAACTGCTCTAGTAATCTTGTCAAAGGCTTCTTTTTGGTCTTGGACCAATTTAGGCTCATTCTCCTGTATATAAGCTGCGAGCACATCCATGTTATAACTTCGTTCTCTAATTACTTCACTGGAGATGGCAGAATCGCTGTTTCTGTTAGGTTGGGGAAGTCCAAAGCTTTTCAGGTTCAATCCTCCTAGAGATATTATCTTGTTCTCAATGTAGATTAGGGCTCTGTTAAAGATGTCGTCATTGTAGTCCAGGTCCATATTCTGCTGCTGGATCCTTGCTTGATGCAGTATGTCTTCAGACAGGTTCTCCCTGTGGTTCATCCATAACTGTTCAGGGCCCGACATGGAGCACGTTTGAAGCATTACAGCAAACAGATTACGCATCATCTTGGGTGATCGAGATGCAGCTGCTTCTTCTAACGCCGTGTTCCAGTGTTCGTCATTCTCCAGAAGTCCTTGAAGTTGGCAGGCCTCTTTGAAAGTGTTGCAGACTCTTCCTTGAACGGTTCTCAAATCCGTGAATGATGTTGGGCCTCTAACTTCATGTAGTAATAGGCGAAGGTGGAAGCATTCGGAGTTGTTGGGATGGACGGTGTAGACACGGCCAAGGGCATCAGTAGACCTGATTCCTGTTTCTTCTGGAACAATTTGTCCTTGTTTACGGCGGTTCCAACTCTTGTTCATGCTGTTCCATGTGTAGTACTTTGGAATTTGGTTGTAAAGTAAATTGCGAGCAAAGTTATCTTGGGTGCACAGCTTGAAGAAAGATGTGAGCGTTGTTTCCTGGGGTGCCTGGACCCGTTCAGCAGCATTTTCTTCAGTGAAGTACACTCTCTGGCCATTTTCAAGGTGGACGCTTAGATGAACGACTGTGGGATGACGTTCGTGGATTGGAAAGTTGAGTATTCTCCACACTGCTTCATTGCTGCTAATGTATCTTCCCATCTCATATTGATGAATTTCATTCAGTTCATTGGCTCCACTGGTGACATCAAATACAGCCATGTCGGATCCTTTATTGACATACTTGCATACATACTTTATGGACTTGACAGAATTGCAGTACTCAACGTTGATATGTGCGTTAAAAATTTTGGATAGTAGTGGACAGTAAGGAACGATCCAGGCATTGTCCACCGAAACTTCTGATCCTCGTAGATTGATGCTTGCTGTAAAACCTCCATCTGCAGGGCTTCTACGACGATACAGTGGATATCCGTCTTGTCCCGTCTGCGTCTCTTTCAAGAACTGGCGAGGGTATCGCTTCGTGCAGACTCCATCCTTCATACAAACAGAGCGGGGATTTATGCGTCCGCAGGGGCCATGCACCATTTGTTTCGTGACCGTGGTAAAGAGGTCTGGGTCTTCTTCTGGATCCGGGATTTCTGCGCTGATGAAATCATCGACCCTATGGACGTGCAAGGTGTCTTTCAGCCAAACCAGAATGTGGGCGTGAGGAAGTCCTCTCTTCTGCCACTCTATCGTGTACATGTAACATCGAGTATCACCAAAAATCTTCGCCTTTGTGATAAGACTGATGAGTGCCTTTTGCTTGAGATGAAAGACTCTTGCCAACAAATCATGGCGATCCTGGGGCTTTTGTCCATCGAAAAGTTCTTCTTGTATCTCTTTCCAGTTGGGGTTGCAGGTGAAGGTGATGAAAAGGTCCGGTCTACCGTAGTTTCGCACATAGGTCATCGCATCTTGGGTCCTTTCGTGCATGTACCTGGGCCCCCCTGTAAAGCTGGACGGTAAAATAACTAACTGTCCCATGTCAGCAACATTTCCATCATTCATAACGGCATCCCTCAAATGGGCATATTGTTCCACTCTCAACGTCTTCTGGTTCAATCGAATGTATCGCAGCCTTTCGGATTCAATCTTGGCATACATGTCCACAATAAACTGATGAAACAGGTCTTTGCTTCGCAGTAAAATGTTGAATGTTGAGGAGCGCATCATGATCCTGTAAGCGTAAAAGTCCATTGCAGAAATCTTCTTTGTTTGTGGCATTCCCGTAGTTGGATTTGTTTGGCGCAAATCAAAATGATAACCATCTTCCCCCTGCCAAAAGAGAAGTGGGTACTGAGTGCATCGTAAGACCTGTGGGTATCGGCAATTCTTCTGATGGTGCCACTCCTTTCTTCTAAAACTATGTCTCTTGCCCCATGCTGTTCTCCAACCATTATTACAGCCACTTCTGATGATGTCGGAGCGTTGAACCGCCTTTCATGCTCACCGCGTGGGGTTTTGTCGGCTAAAATAAGGAGTTTTAATTTAGGACTGATCTTTTCCATGGCCGATTTGAAGCTTTGGACGTAGGAGTTTTCATGATGAAGCATATATTGCAACTGAAGTACTATGTCCTCTCTGGTTTCTGGAACATTCCTACAACGTTTCTGCGCCTGTTCTGTTCTGTTGGCAACGAAATAAACTTGCATAAATTTGGGCTCTTCATTTGGTAGGGGATGTAGACTGCCAATGCGATGATAAACTTGACCCTGAACTTTAAATGTTGGCATGTATCCAGGCTCTCTAATTTCTTTTGTTGTGCCGAAAGAGGTCATTTGGAAACAGGAATTGTAGCGTCTGATATTAGCTTGGAAGTGTTTGTCCTGTGAAGACTGGCCAATGAGGAAAGTGCGTAGGGGCTCAGGAGGATCTATTAACGGTGATAATCGAACTTTTCCTCCACTGCAGCACATACCTGGGGCTTCACCTTTCCATTTCTTCGCCTCACAGTGTTGGCAAGTTTGCGACATTGAGCCGATGAGACACGAAGGATGAGTAGCATAATCAGATGATGGTTCATAATCGAATGCCGCATTTTCTAAATGCCTCCAGAGACGCATTCGAGCAGTAGTTGTTGCAATTGTAACTCTCTGCAGTCTTGAGTTTCTCTCTGGGGTGTTTTCTTCTTCTCTTCTTCTTTGATTAATTTCTCTCACCTGTTGCTGTCTTGAGTTTCTTTCTGGGGTGGTTTCTTCTTCTCTCCTTCTCCGACTTCTTTCTGCGTCCTCTCGCTGCCTTGATTCTCTTTCTGGGGTGGTTTCTTCTTCTCTCCTTCTTCGACTTCTTTCTGTGTCATGTCGCTGCCTTGCTTCTCTTTCTGGAGTGGTTTGTTCTTGTCTCCTTCTTCGACTTCTTTCTGCATCCTGTCGTTGTCTTGATTCTCTTTCTGGGGTGGTTTCTTCTTGTCTCCTTCTTCGACTTCTTTCTCTCTCTTGTCGCTTTTTATTTTCCAAGCATTTCTTTTTTCGAGGGGGCTGCGGCATATTTCTTCTAAAATCTGAAAAGCAAAAGGTAAGCAACCAACAGAAGAATGATTACACAAACTGAAGAAAACGCTACAATAAAGAAATCAATTGTTATAATCGAACGTTATTTGAAAATAAATAATAGCAACACGATCAGTGAGTCAAAAAACCATGATTAATATTTATTAAGAAACAAAGAGTTTATAAAATGCAATTCTGAAAAAAAAAAAAAAAAGAAATTAATGTGTCATGAAAACAGCAAACTAAAGCTACAAAAAAAAAATGAATTGTAATTAATCGATTTAATGTATCGTTAAAACAGCAAACTAACGTTAGAATAAAGAAATCAAATGTTACAATCGAACGTTATTTGAAAACAAATAATAATATCAGTGAGTCAAAAAAACTGCGATTAATATTAATTAAGAAGCAAAAAAGGAAGAACAAAAAGTTTATAAAAAAATGCTAATTAAGAAACAAAAACTTTATAAAAAATGCAATTCTGAAAAAAAAAATTAATGTGTCATCAAAACAGCAAGCTAAAGCTACAAAAAAGAAATGAATTGTTATGAATCGATTTAATAAGTTGAAAATAAATGATAGCAACAAATCACAATAATAGCAACACCATAATGCAAATTAAGAAACAAAAACTGAAGAACAAAAACTTTATAAAAAATAAAAAAAAACCGTCTGATTTTTTTTCCCCAACGGATATATGAATTCGAAAGTTGCTGTTATCTCAGAAGATATTGAAATTAAGAAAAAGCCGTAAGCGAAAAAGATGTTTATTTTTTAAAGCTCCTTCCAATGATATAACATTTGTGTCAGTACAATAAAATAAAAAAAAAAAAAAAACGGAAAATTTTCCGAAAGATGGTCGCCAGCATTGTTTCTGAAAAGGAACTGGTACAACCCCTGAATCAGCTATCGGCGAGTAGCGATCTCGAGAAGAAGTTTTATAAATAATTTTTTTAAAATTTTTCTAATTCAAAAATCGAAAATCGGGCTTCGAGGTCTGGTGGCCAGCCCCATCTTAGCGAGAAAAAAAGGCACCAAAAACAGGTATTTTGCTTGGCGAGAAAAAAAGTCGCCAAATATCTGATTTGGGGGGAGTATATCAAAGTAGTTCCCATTGCAAAAATTAAGAAAAACAATAAAATCTCTTGGCTCAGATTTACTGTACGGTCGCTCTTGGCGTGATTTTCCAAAGTTGGCGATAAATAACATTTTCTGACAATCCAACTAATTCTGATTAATCGCAGATGAAGGATTCCTGCCAATAAAAAATGGGAGATTTTGACAAACTGGGAACCAACCAATGAAAAATGGAATATTTTACTTATTTTCATACTTCACTTGTGCAGATTGGCGAGGTTGGCAAGATTTTTGGCGATTTTTTTAAAAAATCGCCAAGAGCGACCGTACAGTAAATTTTTACCAATCTCTTTTTTTCCCCCCCTTTGGTTGCTATGTTAAACCGTGTCCGTTGCGATGGCTTACATGGTATTTATTTTGATAAATCAAATCGAATCGACAAATTTGAAGTCTTCGGCATTTGTAATTCGAATGTTGAGTATAATACTTCACTTATTGTGGTTTTGGTGATAGAAAGATTTCAGATTTTCGTTTTTCATTTTTATTCTAATTCAAATAAAAAAAAGTTTGATTCCTTGTAGATTTTCTTAATAACTTTGCTTAAGGAATCAAGTATTTTTGTTCATTTTCTATATTTATTTAGTTTAATGATTTTAATTAGAAATATTTTATATAAATTAAAATTAGATGTAAGTTTGATTTCCTAACGATTTCTTATTAAAAAGTTTAAGTGTATCTAATAAATTCTTCAAAGTTTTTATTTGCTTTCAAGAATTTGAGAAAACTTGAATGATAAATAAACTGCTATTCGTTTGTGCTAAAATGAATAATAATTAGAATTTCCTGAAGAATGTATTGAGTCAATAATATAGTATGAAAATGGGTACTTCTTCATTTCACCGGTGCAAGTTATAAAGTCGCCAAATGGCATTACTATGCGTAACAAAAAATCACAAAATTTCTGCTTTTTCCATCATTAACTTTCTGTTTTTTCCAAACATTTTAAATAAAAAAAAATATTTTTACAAAATAAAATTTTCAATTAACATTAAATGAATTAAATTAATGGTACAATCCTAGGAGACAGGATTCAATTTGTCACCAAAGGTCCCATACCTTTGGTGACAAACGGGAAAAAAAAGCGTCCAGGCAGAACGAAATGGCAAAATAAGAATTCTAGAAATCGTTACGTTTATCGTATCTAGTGTATCAAAGTAGGATTACCAAGAATGACAAAATTTATAACCAACTAAAATTATTCATGCCAAGGACCTAAAGCACATTTTAACCTAAGATTCAAAACACTGATGACAATTTTTCGACATAATGCAAATGAATATCTAGATCCGTTGTAGAAAAAGTCCTTAATAGGTGAAAATGCGCTTTAGGTCCCCTACTTGGCGCGTTTTCAAAATCGCCGATGCCATGGCGAAAATTCTACGGCTATTTCAAAGTGAAACTTAATTAGCGACCAATGAAAAGACTAAAACAAAAGGATAATTAATGAGCATGAGTGAAAAAGCGCATCAAATTCGCGAGTTGGTGAAGTAGGGGAACTAAAGTGCAATTTAACCAACAAAAGAATATGGAATTAATTTTATAATACACACATACACAATCAGCCAGTTTAACAATATAAAATTCCAAACACGAAAAACAAAAAGCATCATACTTATAACTTAAAAGGGATAAAAAGAAATTATTGGCTGTATCCCAGTGTACGGTGCGCTATTTTTATACAATTAATATAATTATAGAATATACAATTAATATCATTATATAATATAAAATTATATTATTTTATACAAATAATATAATTTTATACATTATTATATACAATTAATTATAATTGTATATATGATTACCGTTGTATATATGCGTACCGTATAAGGAGCGTACCGTTCACTGGGAATTAACCGAAATTATTAAAGGCGGAAAAAATTATAAGGGTAAGTAAAGTCCAAATTTTAAAATGCAAAATTAAGATTTCATCTTGATTATTATAAGTTATTCTCTAAAACATAAATAATAACATTTTATCACTCACTTATAATTTTGGCTTCATTTTTTTTTTTTTATTCTTCCATAAAAGCTGATCTTCTACTTTGTAGGTGGAGTTTTTTCTTCCCCAGGTTTCTTTTCTCCTGGTTTTCCTCCTTTATCATCAGGCTGTCCGGGTTTTTTTCTCACCAGGTTTTTCTTCAGGCTTTTTAGGATCCATTTCTTCTTCCACGGGAATTAAATACTCAAATGAAAATATGTGATGAATTTTTTGCTTTAAGTAAACTATGCAGTAACGCAGCTTATCAAATCAAAATTAGAATGTGAAATTCTGCAAATTGTCTCACTTCACTCGCGTATCATATCCACGTAGCACCTTCTCACGTGGATGTTCAAACCAGCCTTTACAGTTTTAAATAACTGTAACAATTTTTACTTCTGGAAACGTCTAGAAATTTCTGTAAAGTTTGGAATAGAGGGCGCTAGTTTCTCAGTTAATAGGAAAATGGTTCCTATCATAACTTACCGCTGTTGTACTTCTTACATGTTTATATTATTGCAGACTAATACAATAATATTCCATGTTTCAAAATTGATGTCGGATTTAATATTGATAGCAATCAAAACATTAATTTATATTCAATGAAACTTACTACGTTATAGATCAACTTCGATTCAAATTAAAGTTATTTCATATTGTAAGTGCGAATGATGAAAACTTTCCGAATTTCAGTAAAAGAAATCATTATAATCATAGAGGTTGCCTTTGACTAAATTTTTAGTCAAAAAGGGAATAGTTATCCGAATTCAGCGACATTAAATGAATGAAACTTTTATTTCTTTTTTTCCAGTTAATAACAATCATGTAAAAATAGGGGAAATGGCGGCATTTTTAAACAACCAAGCTAACAACATTCAAATTCGGAATATACTTTATGGTGCCTCTTTGATTCTCGCAAAGTTGTAATCGCGATTGATCGCCAAGCCGGGCAAACCCCAATCATATTCCGATAGCAACAGGGGAATTCATTGTCTGTGCCAACAAAAATCGCCAATAAAAACGATAGCCAAACAAAAATCGCCATGTTTGCCAAGGGGCCACCTTAAAGTATAGTTTTACCATAATTTGACATTGGTAACGAACAAATTTCAAATGGACAGACAGACAGACACATTACACTTGCTTTTATTATCTATCTATAACCCCGGAATCAGCTATCGGCGAGCAGCGATCTCGAGAAGAAGTTTTATAAATAATTTTTTTAAAATTTTTCTAATTCAAAAATCGAAAATCGGGCTTCGAGGTCTGGTGGCCAGCCCCCTTGTGCTTCCGTGTAAAAAATTCCAGGTCCCTGCGTGCGATAGATTTGGCTGGAGAGCTCGGTCAGACGGACAGACACATTACACTTGCTTTTATTATTATAGATTAATTAGAGATGATAAATTAAAATGTGTTTACAGGATAAAAAGAAACCATGCTTCATAAGCTTTAATGAAGTCATAATTTATATGCTTGATAAGCTTTATTCATAAGCTTCATTACTATATCTGATAAATTTATTTTTACAATCATATCTGAAAGTTATTTGCATACAAAGGGATTTCATTTACTAAAATATGATGGCTTAGCCAGTAAATTTTTTGTACTTCAAAATATACCATAAGTAATATTTCTCTCTCTTGAGTGAACAATTTAATTATTTCTTCAACTTGATAATCTTATAAACGCATAAACACAGCTATAGGAATACTCTACAGTCATGGATTACTATTAAATGCATTACTTCTTTTATATTTGAGACAAAAAAGTAATATAAAATCATTTATACATGCATTGACTTAAAAAGTAACCTTTTTTAATGTTTTAAAAGCAAAATTACAAAGTTCTATGGAACAAAATATTGTCACTGTTAACAGTTAAGAAGACAACTATATATAAGTATATTTTTACAAATTCAAATCATAATTCACGTTGAATAAGAACCAAACAAAATAAATTTGTTTAGTAATTTTTAATTTCCTTTTAAAAAAGAATGATATTAAAAAATTATATGTTAAAATATTTGGTTTCTTTTCAATATCAAATAGTAATGAAGTATATGCAGAAAACCTTTTTACTTGTAGGCTATAACTTAAAAATAATAATCAGACTATCTAATGAGCTATTTTCCCGATAGTTAGTTTTATGAAATTTCGTGAAAGTGTTTCCCATTAAAAAATATATTTAATTTTCATGAATAAAAAAATCAAAAAAATAATCATGTTTATTTCATTATAAGATACTTGCATATTTTAATCTTTGTATTAAAAATAAATTAAATTAAAACTTATAAAGTATTTAGCTATTTGTTTTACTTTATAAGATTATTATTCACGTTAATTTATTATTCATCTAAATATGAATAATAAATTTATATTGTATAAATTATTAGGCATTAAAAACTTTCTAAATTAATTTTATGAAAAAGAAATGATAATCATTACAGGGAAACATATTTGAAAAAATACGTTAATTTACATTGATAACTCTAAACATCAATATCTTTAAAAATACTGATGAATTAAACTTTGTCAAATTTCAAAACATATTTTGAGAGTGTGTGTTTGTAACTAAAATATATTAACAATGTAAACCTCAGCCTAGTATGTAAAAAATGCAAAATATTGAATAGATATTCAAGGAATGCAGAAAATATTACGCTTATAAACTGAAATATAAAAATTTATTTGATAGAAAAGCATATGTGAATATAATCTAATCTATTTTGTAAAGGCAATCATCAAAGCATCGATGTACAATTTAGTTTTTGTATTTGTATTTAAATTTTTCAATTAGTAGCTATTGAAAGATATAGTACAAAACTTCAAGAAAAATTAGAAATCCACAAAAGCTTTTGGAATTCAGAAAATTCATTACAAAGAAAGGCATACCCCACATAATAAACCATTTCAATATTCTTTAATGTTTATTGAAACTTTTATAATTTGAATATTTTGGTTAAAGAGAAAATAATCGCCTAAAGCAAATATATTGTAGATTCAGGCAAAAGAAGAATTTTGACAGTTTTAGAAATCACTGGAAGTTTTTCTTCAAAAAACCAAAAACTTTCAATGAGTTCTAGTTAAGATTTTTTTTTATCAGGTACACTGCTGGCCACCGTAAATGCAACACCCTAAAAGAAGCACGCAAAAAATATGTAATTTACAACATGTGAGATGTATTAGGTCCACCGGAAAGTTTTGTCCGCTTCGGTTACAATCAGTTTCAACAAGTATGCGCATATTCCTGTGACACATATTTGGCTCTCTCTTTTGATCGCTAACAATGTATACACATTTTCGTCGCAGATGAACTAAAACGAAGATCATTCTTGTTAGTATTAAGTGAGACTCGATCGTGTACCCATGGCTACCGATAAAGTTCATTTACGCCACTGTATTTTGTACGAATTCCAACAAGGAAGAAATGCTACAGAAGTGTATAGAAATTTATTGAAAGTGTTTGGTGAAGGTACAGTTTCAGATAGAACACGCAGAAGATCATTAAAAAAATTCCATGTAGGTGATTTCGACCTTCCTGATAAGCCACGCTCTGGGCGACCATCTTTGATCGACGACGATACTGTCAAGATCATGTTAGAGCAAGATCCTTTTTTGACAACATCGGAGATTGCGGAAAGGCTTGATTCAGCTCAACAAACCATTTCCGACCATATTCGGAATTTAGGGTTTGTGTGGAAGTATTCGAGATGGGTGCCACACAAGTTAAGTGAAAAGAATTTGAATGATTGAATCATCATATGCACATCTCTGCTTGCACGTAACAAAATCGAACCCTTCTTAGACTGGATTATAACAGGGAATGAAAAGTGGATTACTTATGAAAACATCATAAGGAAAAGGGCATATTGCGAACTCGGAAAACCTACCCCCTCAATCTCTAAACCGAAGTTGAACCTGAACAAGAGAATGTTGTGTATATGGTGCGACATTCGAAGACCAATACATTTTGAGCTGTTGAAGCCAAATGAAAGGCTAAATTCGGCGAGGTACAATTAGCAATTGGATAAATTAAAAACAGCACTCCAAGAAAAGATTCCGGTGATATTCAATAGAAAGGACATCATACTGCTGCATGACAAAGTCAGGCCACATGCTGCTTTGGGGACTCATCAGAAAGTCGCAGAGCTAGGCTGGGAAATTATGTCTCATCCACCATACTCTCCGGACCTAGCACCATCTGATTATCACTTGTTTCTGTCTTACAAAATTTCTTGCAGGGCAAGCAATTCAAGAACGAAGAAGATATCAGACAAGCACTCTTTCAACTTTTGGCCTCTAAAGATAAGATATTTTTTTTAAAAATGGGATATACAAATTGCCATCACGCTGGCTAGAAGTCATAAATAATGATGACAATTATATTATTCAATAAAGTTTATTTAAAGTATGAAAAAATATATTCCTTTGTTTCATTCTTAAAACGGACAGAACTTTTCTGTAGACCTAATACAAAAATACAAATGATTAGAATTTCAGCTCAAAAGAATTCCACACGTACCTGTGGTGTACTTTAAAGCACATAAGCAGCACTTTAAAACAAGGCTTAAAGATTTTGAAGATTTCAAGTCCATCAATTGTTTTTTTTTTTTTTTTTTTTTAATTGATCTTTTTTTTTTCCGAAAAAAAAAAGATCAATTATGTTTTGTAGAAAGCAGCGATTGTTTTTGATAAAGAATTCGAGTTCGACAGAGGAATGGTAGTGGCTATCGAGAATGTGGATTATGTTTCAGGGAAATCAGTAGTCATGTACGACGAAGCAAACTACTGTAATGAGTAAATTTGATCGTTGGATACAAGAGAGTACTGTGGGAAGTTGTTTTCGAACGCGTCCAACTCAGTACAATACTTCATGTGATAACAGGCAAGTTGTGCGCATGGCAGTGAAGAATAGATCAGCCCCATTACGAACCACAACACAAGACATTCAATCTTTAACCAATAATTGAGTGTCTACACGTAATGACGCAGCTTACAGCAAAATGGTCTGTTCGTTGCTTCATCTACCCTTTACTCAGAACCACAACCAAAGACGTCTCCTCCATCAATGGTGCAATGAAAGAAGAATGTGGATGGCAGAATGTTTCACGACAGTGAAACACCTTATTTTTTATTATCTTGTATTGTTGTAATTTAATTCAGATACAATGTGTAAAATACTTGTTTATTGTTATATATTAAATAAGTACCAAAATTGCTGATATTTTTGATGATCCTTGTAGTAGGTCCTTGTCACAGTTTATGACACATTGTTTTGGATGGATGTTTTGGTATGTGATGAGGTTCCAAATGCAACAAGGAGTTATCGTTAACATTTAGGCGTAATGAATTTTTACTGTGATGGTTCTTGATATTCTATCAAGCCATTTTATGAAAACAAAAAAAAATATCTGGTAGAATAAATATGTTATTTTAATATTTATCTTACATTCTTCCAATACCGATAACCATTGTATTTATGTGTGAATAGTTTGATATAAGTTTTAATGTCCAGTGTTCTTATAATGAATGACATGAATGTCAAATTCATTCTACGCAATTCTGGAAGCAGATATAGTGACTAGTTTAGTGCCATATATTTTTGAATAATTTTAAAAGATTTACAACATAAATTTATGTCCAATTAGATTCCTTTGTCAACGTAATATTGTTTGAGAATGCATAATCAACAGTTTCATACTTCTTCCAATTGTATATATATATCCAGTGGCTGAAGACTAAACTCTGAACTTAGTGATTACATCCCAAATTCATACCAAAGAGTTTTTAAATTGAAAAACACTAAAAAAAATAAATAAATAAAGTTTCCATAAATACTAAATTTAAAAGAAGTAAATGAAGCGAAGAATGAAACCCAAATTCCAAACAAATAGATAACTTTTTTTCTGTAGAGAAACATAAATCCTTGAAAAGAATAATGAATTTGGGTCATATCATCAAGTTAAGCTTGATTGGCGATTTCTCTCAATGTTAAAAAATATTGAAGTACTTATTGTTTAGTTCTTCGATGAATATAAATATCATGTAATTTCACTGAATTGTTCACAAAATTCTGTGAGCAGGTTTCTCTCATAGTAAGGGGTATTGTATTCGCTTTTAACAAATAAAAACTCAACGTTATTTAATGCTCTTTGTGCAAAAATAAATTTCTCAATATCTGTTAAATTATATGAAGTATCAACTGCTTCCAATTTCTGAAGCAACAACTTGATATCTTCTCCTTTCTCCACAATTTACTTAAGAATCAAATAATCAATACCATTAAAATTAAATGGTATGAATAAAATAAATAAAATTGTAAGAAAAATATTAATATCAGAAATATATGTTATGTATTTTATATCCGATATTAGTAAAAGATGCATTATCATTTCGCTTATTTTACTGAGCATATTTTGGAATTATTTCAGTTTCAACATCAGTTGTTATCCAATCTATCACATTTTCTTGAAGTGACTTCAAATCAGTGATTCATAATATAATTATTTCTGCCAATTTAGGCTGTGTGCCCTTAATATCAATTTTCAAAATATTTGTTATCAAAATCAATTCAAATAAAGAAAAAGTTGCTGTAATATCAATTAATTTAATTTTGAAATTTATATTACATTTTTGAAATCAAAAGTTGCTTATTCAACAGTGATTCAATGTGCCCTCTTCTTTGCCAAAAAACATGGCACATTGATCTTTGCCAAATAAAATCTTGTAAAATAGTTTAATCTTTCATTCTTCAATGAATGTGTGGTTTCAACAGTATCATGTCCAAATATATATTATATATTTGTATATCTTGTTTGTGTGCATAAATATGTCAAATAAGTCTTTTTAAGCATCATTTTTCAGTTACATATTCATGTTTACAATGTTTCATAGATTTCTAATATCAAAATAGTAATTATAGCAAAAAATATGGAAATTATATAAATTTTCCAACTTTTATTAACTTTACACTGGAATAACACGTTCATTGAATTTTTTGATGAAGAAAGAAACGAAGAAGAAAAATAACAGATCAGAAATTTTATTTATTTTAATAATCTGAACCACTTTAAAAGCTGTTTTAAGAACTATTTTAAATTTCTATCATCTAGTGTACAAAATTACGTATTTTTTACTTGTATGAACTATTTTCAAACTTTCTTTATTAAAATACTTGAGAGCTTTACTATGAGAGATTAAGCTTTTAGTGGTCTAGTATAAAATTATCCCTTTCGCAATGCTGGAAAATTCGATGTGATTCACAATGAAATACATTGACTGTTACAATGTGTTTCGCGTTATCATTCTAAGTAAGCGGATTCTTGTAAGGTTGTTAGAGGCAGATACCATTATTTTCCCGTGATTGTACACCAAGCAATAATGATTCAAGTATTAAATCAACCCTCAATTGGACATTAATGGTCGCTTTAATTTTCGACTAGTAGTTCTCAAGAGGAGTGGTTTTAACAACTCTTCATCAAACAATTCCCAAAGTTAAATTACAATGCAAAAAATTTATTAAAATTCAATTTTTCCCCTATGTTTGATAGACTCAAGTATTATCTTTTGTAATTTCTGAAATGTTATTTCCATCTAATTATACACCTATTTATTTTGCATGTTATTTTAAATGTTTCAAAAAAGCAACGTATTGAAGTGAAGAAAATAATTTCATAATTAATAAATTCTAAACCCATTTGTAGCAGTATAAGTGCATGAATTTCTTCACAAATAAATCTTATAATTTAAATAAATAGAATAAGTTTGATTTATTTCTTAAGAAGATAAATAGATAAAATATGATTAATTTATCTTTGTTTTAAGCGTAATAAAATCCTTTTAAATAATTCAAATAAAATCGGTTGTATTTATTATACGTAAGTTGATTGGTTACATTTCTTTAAAATAATTATTCATTTTTAAGGAAATGTAACCCACTACACTTAAGTTAGGTAGTTATTAATTTAAAGTATATATTCATTTAAATTATGTTACATATATTCATTTATACTGATTTATTGTGATTTTTTT
>JAPDSC010073136.1:0-22972 GCA_026290005.1 Latrodectus geometricus | reverse complement strand
AAAAAAAAAAAAAAAAAACACATTTTCCAATTTATAATATCATAAAAATTAAAATCGATGCTATCAATTTATTATTAAAGATTAATATTTTCAAAATTAAGACATGTGAGATTTCGCCTGTCTTTAGATATTGTACTTATATCCTCTTGATATTGTATTTATATCCACGTGCATTTATATTCGCTTAATAAGAGATTCATCATGTATAGTTAGTTATACCAAATTTACAAGATGAAAATCGTTTAAATTGATGGATACGGATCCTTAATAAAATTTATAATAATCAATAAATGCATAATTTTTCCAACTAAATTTAAAACTCATCTGTTAGCGTTTCTTTTTTAGTTGGTTGGTTGATTTTAATGGCGCAAGGTCCAAGTAAATACAAGCTGTGCCAGTGTTTTTTTTTAGATTTCACATCAGTTCTTTACATCACTGGAAGATATTTAAAGTTCTAATGCAATGTTAACAAACAATAAAGTAAGTGGTATCACTTTTTTTCATAAAATGTTTCTGTAAAATGCTTTAATCTCATGGCACTAATTTTAATGTTTATTAAATTATAAATGAAATAAATAATTTAATTAATTAATTTACCAACTAATCCTGGTTTGCAATAAATAGACGTAAGGATACTGCCTATGGAAATTATATAGTGACAGTTAGAATATAATATGATTTAAGCAATCTTTGAGAAATACAATAATAATAAGCAACATGCAAACGGGTCCAAATTCTTAATATAAAATAAAAAATGTTCTTAAAGTCTAAGAATCTTAAAGTAAAATGTTCATTCCAAGTTCACGAGGAACAGAAACGAAATTTCATATTTTGATTTCTCGGTTAGAATAGAGTATCGAACGTGATCATATGTGTACGCGGTCGACGTATTAAAAAGCTAATTTGAAAAACTTTCGTTATTCATAAAACCCCTTATTAATTTTAAGATCTGAAAGCAAATAAAATCTTCATGTATGATCATTTGATTAAAAAGTTTGAATCGTCAAAAAACTGGGCGAAAAAACAAGCCTCAGTATTTTTGTTGTTGTTACTAATATCCAACCTAGTCTGACGAAGTCAGACCTGATCCATGAATCAGCTGATCTTTACTTAATTAATTCATATGGAGGTAATGTGCTGCTTCTCAGAATCCGAAGACAGGATCATCAGAGTTAGAAGGCTGTCTTAGCTCGATTTCGTCTGCTGATTTTAACTGGGCATCGTGGAATAACCATCATTCTAGCTGGGCATCATAGGGTGACCTTACTAGGAACATACTTCGCCATTATGTCAAGGGGCACACTTCCGTCACGATGAAACAATACACAGTACTGAAAGGGTCAAAATTGTAGTAAGAGGTAATATGGAATATTACAAAACTCAAAAAATAGGGAATGTTAGGTTTCATCTGGTATAAAGTGGATAAAATTTTTCCACTTGTTTTGATGATCTATATCGAAAACAAATAATTAGTGAAATTATAACAATCAGCTTAATTCAGATGAAAGAAAAAAGTTCCATTTTGCTTCCGAAAGGAAAGTGTTAAATCTAAAAGTCCAAAAACAGATTAATCAGTGTATAGATTCGAAATATAAATGTCAAACTTTGAGTTCTTATAGATTCTAAACACCTTGTAGCTTCAAAAATTGAGATAGAGAACATTAATATTGGGATAATTAATTTAGAACTCTTCCTGAAAAGTACTCATTTAATGTGGATTAAAATATTTGATATTTTCTGGGATGAAGGAAAACAGCAGTTGAAGTAACACTATGATAATTTATTAAATATCATAGAATGAATGAAAAAATGGATAGAATCAGAAAGTGTATAAATCTATGCATTTATTTAAAAGATAAATTGAAGACCCGAAGTTAGAGAATATAATGAGACACCCTGTTGTATTTTATATTCAAAGCATTGATGAATGAAAGAAACAAAAATAGGGAATCAAAAAAATGCATATAGTAATAGCCATATACTGGTAATTTAACAACTGTAATATGATCTGCAATCATTTTTATAGGAAGATAAATACGAAAATAGGAAAAAAATAGACAAGGAGGTGTTAAATATTTTCTTTTATAAATTATCATATAATAATTAGACACCATCAACATTCTCAAGAAGCAAAAAATTGACTAAAATACTTGGAATTAATTTTTCCAGATTATCAACAATATTTTATAATTTAACATAGTTTGTTAAATTCCAGAGATTTAATGAATCAAAAGGGTTCAAAAATATCAGCACGCAATTAACCTTATTTTCTTATTACTTCACATTTACAATTACCTTTCTAACTATATTCTATTTTTTATATTAAATTTTAAAACACTGGGGAAAATTAAATTCTCCTTAATGCTGTCAGTTATTTCTGAAAATTAAGAGACTGGTGGAATTGCATGCTTTCCATTATATAATTTCTGGATTTTGGATAACTGCTGTAATATCAGGCATTTTGCTTGCTTCGATCTGAAAGTTTACGATGATACATGATATCTGATTACGATGATATCTGAAAGATTACGATGATATCTGAAAGTTTACGATGATGAAACTATTATTATTATTATAAATTCAAATAAAATAAAATGTAGATTTAAAATTTTGAATAAACAAAAGAAGAAATTTAATATTGTTTTCATGTAAAATAACTTATAGTAGTACAAAAGTTATTAATGATCTTTAATTTCTGAGAAACAGTATTTAAAATAAACACATTATAGGAAAAGATAGAAGGAACAGTAGAAAATTCAAGAAAGTGTTAATAATATCTTGTCTATAAATAGATGTAAAAGTAGACCATTTTTAGAGTAACACCCAGTTCTTTCCAGACATAACTTTTTATTAGTTCCTTCGCTCAACACCACCCTACTTATTCATGTGCAAATATAACTATTAATGACCTGCTTTATTCCTTTTAAATTATAATTTTATAAGAATTTTCAGTTCTAATTTAAAGGAACTTTTAGAAATCCTTTTTTTTATCATTAAGTATAATGTTTTGCTTATATATTTCTCTTATTTTTGTATCATTACACATAAGTAATACTTGCGCCTAACAAATTTATAAGCGATATACAAATTGGAAAAAAGTCTATAATTTCATTTGCTACAATCAATGAAAATTGATTTTTAAGAAACAATAATAAATTAAATACGTTAGAGTTAACCAGAATATAAAAATAAGTTCGAAGAAACATTTCCAACTGAATTTCTTTATGGATCTATAGCCGCTTAAAAGCAGGTCATAAGAAGTTGGCTTTTCAAGACTGCTGCACATCAACCATTCCATGTAAGTTGATTGAGAAATTGATTTCTATCTAATAAATTATCTTCCGAAAGAACTACCGAACATCAACTAAAAGTTGGCAGAAATAAATTATCGGAATTTGAGATTGAGTATATACCGTAGTCCATCTCAGTAAGATCAGCCTTCAATTTTTATTAGTGTAAGAAGTGCATGAAGTATATGAAGAACAATATGCAGTATTTAGAATCAGAAAAACATGACATAAAGCGGAAGAATAACTTGAAATTGTCTATATGCTAGATAATTAAGTTTTTTTCTTCCAGCATTTGAAGAGCTAATTTTATAATTTTAAAAATAACTTTTTAACGCAAATAAAGGAGGAGCAATATATCATAGTGCTTTTTCTTCATTAGCGTTAATTAATCTCATTGAAACTGGAAGAAGGTGGAACTCTGTTTTCTTGTTTAGTAAATCTCGGTTTCCTTTACAAAATGACGTATAACATGTTTATATATGGAAGGAACCAAACACTCAATATCTTTGATCTAAATAAGAGGTAATTTTCATGGGAAATATGAGTATCTTTATGTGGGTAAATAGTTCTATACATCACATTGAACTTTTATAACACAGAGAAGAAATACTGGGTTATTTTCTTTGCACTTATTCTTGTACAGTTGGCTATACTTTCATTTTGCAAATATATAATATTCGTCATTTATATAAGTGTTTTGAAAAAGAGACCATACTCCTAATCGCATGCTTAACATGCTCATCTGATGTTATTGTTTTCTTATCCAGTTAAATAGCGCAATTGCATCATATTGATCCAAAAGTGTTCGAGGAAGCTCTTGCTACATCAATAACTTCCATGGAATAGAAGAGATCATGCTTGGATTGAGATGGATTCTGAAGAGTGTTCTTCTGTGTGTGTGTGAACTCAACCACATTGAACATATATAGGATTCTGTCGAAAAACATGTTTCTGTCCACCAAACCTTCCTCCAGACTTTCTGCCTCATCACCTTATACAGGTTTAGAAATGCTTTACATGATCAGCAAGCATTATAGTCCATGCAGCCAATTGTTAATAATATTTTTAACATTAGATATCAATGTAAAACTCGTATTGTTGTACGAGGTGCTTTCAAGGAAGTAATAATTTTGCACTTAAAAGCATAATGGATATCAGAAAATGACTTCTAACAATACAAAAGGTGCAAGTGAAATGATAAATATACCACTGATTTTAAACAAATGTATTTGTCAGTTTTTTGGATAATTATTAATTTTTTAATTCATTGTTTTGTTTTTTTAAATCAGTGTATTTATCAAGTAAATAATAATAATTAAAACAAAGGATTTGAAGAAATAATAAATTATAGTGCTAAAATAAAAATTTAATTTTTAAACAGCTTTTTAAGGGCATAAATACTTTAATAACTCAACAATTCAACTTATTTATTTAAATTTTTTAAATTTCTAAATTAGTTGTATTTTAGTACTCTAAAAACACAATTAATTTAAAAATTAAAAAATAAATATAATAATAATAATGTGATCATTATATTGAGTTTAAATTGTGTATTACGTGAAGTTGTTATTAGATAATAAATTATTTTAAAGAAAAATTGCTGGTCGTAAAATACATCAAAAATTATTTATTTTTAAAATATATCACATATTCCCAAAATAACCTTTCATACTGACGCAATTTGATTGATTAAATACATGCATCGGCACTTATTTAACCAGTTAAATTGCTTTTTCAATAAACACTGAAAATTAATTAAAATTATTGTTTTTTAAAAGTTTCTCAATTAGATTAGGCCTGAAATGTAATAAATGTACTTCAGGTCACTCAGCTTCAACAGGGACTAGTTTACAAATTGTAAATAGCAATAAATAACAATAACAAATAAAAAAAGGAGGTTACAATTATATATTTTACTCATTTATAAAAGTTAAACAATTCTCAGGTTTAGTTAATTCCAACTACTCCTTAATGTTACAAATTATTTACAAATGTTTAGTTTTAGCCAATTATGCAAAAAATTTACTTAAAGTTTAAGACGTAAAAATTTAAAAAAATTAAATAAATATTTAAAATAAAAAATGGTCTTACATTTTTATTATTTCCTATTTTATTATATTTATATTTCAGTTATTTAATTTTGCAATTATATAAGTCATTATAAATAATTTAAAATTTCATAAACTGAAATTCATTTTCTCATTAATTTACTAGATAACCTCATTCTTTAATTTATAAAATTCCCATTTATTAATAAATATGTCATAAAGTAAATAAATAAAAAAGTAAAACTATTTTGCGGCAAAATAACTAGTCTGGAAATAAGGTTTGAAATTTGATATAAGGAGTACAAGATTGTATCTTCCTCTAATGAGAAAGGGCAACTTTCAAAGACATAAATGGAGCGGAAGTAATGTAGAAAGGATATATTTCCATTGTCATAAATGTTTAACTAGGTTAATTCAGGCAGCCTTCTATAAACCGATTTCAAATTCTCGACAAATATTTCGATTAGAAATATTATTTTACCAACCATATAGTCGAAAACTTGTTTTTTGCTGTACTTAATTTTTTTTAAATGTGAAAAACAATTATTTTTTCGATATTTTTTAATTGAAACTTAAGGGGAAAAAAATAATAATTATGGAGAGAAAGTATTAATTAAAAAAATTATAACTTTCCTAAAATTATTTTTTCGAAAATAATAATTTTTTGAATTGCGAGAGTATTTGATAGCGATATCACTTATTGATTGCGTTATTTGTATTCATTTTTTTATTGTTAAATCCGATAACAATGAGAATAATAAATGTGCTTGATTTTTTTTATTAAACAACTTTATAAAATATTATTTTTCACATTGTTTGTTAGATGTAACTGAATGTTACAAAAGTAAGCAAATATTCCCCTTTTCGTAAAATTAATTATTCCTATTCCTTTAGATCTTATAGCTATTCCTTTAGATTTTATTTTCATTAACAAATTATACATAAATTATAATTAATTCCATTAGTGCATAATTATTAGACGCTTATTTGACGTGTTATATTTCAATGAAAATTTACTATTTTTTATGAATTTATGAATGAAAATATTTTTCTACATTTTAAGGTTATACGACAATCATATTATCCTGTACTGTTGAGTATGGATAGATAAGTGTGCTGTCATTTCACGATTTCAATAAACTTTTCAGTTAGGCTGATGAAAGTCATTGCAGGGAATGATTTGCCTGTTTCAGGTTAGGAGATAAGGAGAGGTTAGAGGTTAGGAGAGCTTTAAAGATAAACCAAAAAGAAAGTGACCATAAAATTCCGACGGCCAGGGACTTTTGGAATTTTTGGACGAAAGGTTGACAACTCGAATGTTGGACGACAACTTCAGTGTGAATCATTCAACTATCGTTTGTCAGTTCAAAATATTTGGAAAGGCATGAAGCTTAGCTAGATGGCCTTCCCACAATCTCAATAACAACAATAAAGCCGAGCGTCATACTTTTCATCGATTTGCTTTAACGAATCGTGCGAGATCCATTTCTGAAGTATCTTATCCCTCGCGCGGGATTAATCTCAGCTTCTAATAATAAAATCTCAGAAGAAGAAGGTTTGGGGAGGAGTTTCATCAAAAAGAATTAAGGTGACAATGAGCGTCAACAGTGGCGGATTCAAGACAAAAAAGGCTTTCAAGCTGCAGTTGAGACAAAGAGCTAGAGAAAATAACCGTATCGTTTTTCAACGCCATACTGCCCATCCACTTGTTGAGTATTGTGTTATGGAATGCATCACCAATAAAGGCAGGAAACTGATTCCACATTCACCCCTTTCTCCGATATGAGCACCAAATGACTGCTACGTCAATCGGTCGCTAAAAGCTTGGTTTGAGAGTAAAGTTTATGACAACTTCGATAACTTAGTGGCTGATAACAAAGCACGGATAGCCTCCAAGTACCGTGAATTCATTGCTCTTAGAATCGACCGTCTTCCAAGTAATTGAGAAATAGTTATTGAAATATATTGAGAATGCACTCCGGATTAATCATTTAAAAATGTTACTACTGATTTTTTTTTCTTTTTCATAATAATGTTCATGAACGCCTGATAATATCGTTTGCAAACCCCTGAAAATTACTCACTAATCCAAAATATATATATGTCAGATTTATTTGAAGTAATGTTTATTATGTAGCATTATTTACATTTATTTTTAGGGTTTCCATAATCGAGCGCTTAATGGTAACTAACACCAATTTTTTTAATGAATGATACATTTTATTTTTCCAATAGCTGAACAATGAAAAATGGTGCATTTTTCTGCCAAAAAACACATCAAAGTGAGTATTCGTGATAATTTCCCATATTCCTTCTGTAATACAAAAACTTTCTAAGAAAAATCTGGATAGAGAAAACTATCTGAATATGAAAAATCTTGTCCAATTTAATATGAAAATCTGAAATTTGAATATAAAAATACTATCAAATCTAATACGTCATGAGAGAATGCAATGGAATACTGTTGTGTTTGTCTGATATTTCATTTGAATTTTTTCTTCAAGTTTTCAATATTCCTTAAAAAAATACCTCAAAACGTTTTCTCAGAAGCGTTCCGGATTCTTCACTTGCTAAAGATGAATATGGCCCACTATTTATAAAAAGTCATCCCGGAAGATAATTTACGAGATGCTTATTAAAATGCTTAAGGCATCCTTAGGTAGTAAATCTGTTCTTTGCTCAAAGCATCTACCCTAATAGATATGCATTTCATATATCACTTGCACAGGATCGTAGTAGCCAAGTGATATGTCTTCCCTCTTCAAAATGAAAGATCCTGGGTTCAGTTCTAATTTATTTTAAACAGCGATATTGCGTCTCAGCTTTGACATAAACAATTATCAAGGTGAATACTTGGGAATATTTTAGATTCCATTGCTTACAATATGTGAATACTCCCCACAGTATGTGAAGAGTGTCAAAAAAAGATAAGATACAGTGTATGTTAGAAAGCTTAACAAGAAATTTCTGTTGTTAGGCGCTCCACAATGTGACGATGTCAAACACATATCACCCGTTACCTCAACAATGGATGAAAATTATAAAAATATTTCATATTTAAATTAAATTTTACATTTTGACAAGAGCAAATTTAACGCAACGAAAATTAATTCAATGCTTATTTTATTAATAAAAATACTGAAGTTCTTATTGAAACGTAAGTCGTAAAAATTTATCAATAATTGAAAACATTTATTGGGTTACTCTGAAAGCTGTGACTGAAAAAAATTAATCCAATTATTATGGGACTTTACCGCTGTGTTTTCTCTTTCTTAACATATCAATCAAAAGATTAATCGCTCATGAACAAGTATAATATGTAGACACACGCCCTTCCAAAGCATGCACATTAATCAGTTTGTTGTTCCCCAATTTCAGCCAAATATGTATCACCCATGAACTGTAAATCCCTAACTTCATAAATCTGAGCACTTATGACATTGGCAAAGAACGCCACCGCCCTCTACCGTTTCACCTTTGAAAGTAAATGGGATTAAAAAATCTTTCCCTTGAAGAAAATACTTTCAAAGAAAAACAATTGCTATTTTTTTTTTTTTTTTAACCTTTTTTCGGATTAGCGCTCATTACCGGGACAAAGGTGGATAAAAATTTAAAAATCCAATAGATAATGATTGATTTGAACAGTAAAAAATATTAAATTAAAATAAAAATTATATTAAATAAAAGATGTTTAATATCCATGTCAGAAAATTTTTTAAAAACGAAATTTAAGGTTTCACTTATAAGATTTGATAACACGTGAATGGAAAATTGAATGAAAATTCATGAAATCTAATCGTTGAAAACTTGAATAGCAATTATTTATTTAAAAATATTAAGAATATGAGAAAATATTTTAATTTAGAAAGTATACCAAAAATTTATTTAGAAATTTTTATATATTTTGATATAACGCTGGAATATAATAAGTTATTGATGGCCTCAATAATTTGTTTATTCAATAAAACTATTAAAAAATTTTACTCTCAAACAATGGGAAAAGGTTCTCAAATTTAAATAAGAAATAAATTTAAAAACTTAATGCATGAGAGGATTGTATTTTTATTTCTCACATTATAATAAGAAAAGCAAATATTTATGATAGAAACTGTTTTATTGTTTTCCAGAAGATCAATAGTTTGAACTATTTTCAAAGAACTTTCATCTCCATTTGAATTAACTCCAAAGTATGGGTTTTGAATACATTAACCGCATTTTCGAGGGAAAAAAATCACTAATCGTGTAATTTATTTCTGATATGCGAGAAAATAACAAAAAGCCAACGGGTGTCAAATCAGATTGTGAGCGGATGACCTTTTAATTCGATGTTATGGGCAATCAAAAATTCCTTTGTTTAAACCAATGTTTAGGGAGCTAGCATTACCAGTATGAAAAATGATTCGCTTATTCTGCTTTTTTCGAATGTCTCCAATTATTTCTTTCAAACAGATGATTGTGTTCAATCCAGAATTCATGATAGATAATGCCAAGAACCACGTGATTGATTATACTGAAGAAACAACCAACTATATTTGCATCTTAATCAAACAAATTTTGTTCGATTCGGCATGTCTTGAAAGATACATACCTTTGATTTCTTTTTTGCTTAGGACTCATGCATAAATAAATAAATTGTCACCCGTGTAGATATTACACATAGTAGCATGTAGATACACACGGCAACGCAAGAACCGATTTTAGATGATCTTCATGAAATTCTTCCAAGAGCGAGTTCGAAAAATATTGAATTCATTACACCAATTTTTTTTTAAATATAATAGAATAGTTCTTTATCATGGTATATAGAATTGAGTTCATCAAAGCAATCATGTTCTTCATAATCATCTTGATAATCATCATTATTGAAAATTATGATGAATAATCACGTGAAAATGTTCACGTGTCAATTTCAATTTTTGTCCGAATTAAATGAATTTTTTAATTTACTGGAAGCAATACAAATCATTATAAAATGGCAGAGTGTTTTAAAGAAATTATGATTGAACTATCAATTGCGGAAATGAAAACAATTTCCAAGCAACAGTTATCATTGCCATGGGCCGAAATCTAAATAACAACCAAAATATACCTTTCCTTAAAGAATCACTAAATTATATATATATATATATATATATATATTTATAAATATATAATTAAATATATATATATGTTTATATATATCTATATATATATATATATACCATTACATTTAGTAATTTAGTAATCATATCCAAAATGAAAATATTTTAGTATTTTACATCGGATAGTAGATACCTAACATCTGAGATTTATTGTTTGTTTTTAAGCATACGGAAGGCTTTGCCCACCAGCTAAGAATTTCTTATCTATTGTGTGGCCACATTCGGATTTACATACTCAAATACTTTTAAGTGTACCTGTAAATGGATGTGCATGCTGAGAAAAAAACACAAAATCTATTTCTTATTATTCAGTAGTGACTAGAATCAAGCTTTATCCTTTCTCGAAGAAAATCTTATCACTAAGGCAAAGTAAGCCCGCTTATTAGCCATTCACACATTATTAGCCATATATCACAGAATGAGCAACTTGACAGATGAAAAAATAGAACATTTTTACTATGTCTATATTTAGCTTTCATGGATGTTTCCATAGATAGCTGGCCATATTTACAAAATGGAAAGAAATGAACAATAAATATCCTCATGTATCCATTTCGACAGATTTACTTTCCAAAAGCCGAAGACGCTATTCAACAATGACTTGATTAATTCTAGTTTTTACTACAAAGCGCGTCTGAGAACTCATACTCCATAAACGGCACTCCTCCTTGGCCACAGTTACACCAATATAAAGTACTTAAAATAATTTCACTCTGAAATTTTGCATCACATTTTTTAGTGTCTCAATTATTTTTTTCTAAATATTTAATGTGCATAAATCCACATAATCGAAATCATTTAAAATCAATATACCTTCTGAACTTGACAGCAATTTTTAATCATGCTATAAAGCCATTTTAACATTAATATTGGTAAAAAACGCAAAAAAATAACATTAGTAAGAAAGACATTGGTTTACTAAAGTGAGAAAAATACATTTTCAATTTATTTCATGAAATGTAATTCAAAAACATTCTTTGCTGTAGATGGCAAAATGGGAGTTTATGATCTGAAGCAAAGATTGTATAAAATATTTTAGGTGATTAATTGATTAGAAATATAATAAAAATATATAACTTATTGAATAAATTAGAAGAAAATTCTCTAAGGCATATAAAAGAAGCAATTTAACCAATTTTTGAACACTTTGAAAAAATAATAAAATGTGAAGCTCTTAATGTAGATTAAATTTAAAATAAAATTATCTTTCCTTAACATAAAGATGAAAAGATGAACGATCTTATGACAGTGAGAGTATTTTTATTTTAAAAGAAAAAGCAAATTTTCGGAGTTATACAATATATATATATATATATATATATATATATATATATATATATATAATATTTATGGTTGTATAAGCAAATACATTTAAAGCAATATCTTAGCATGAAATTTACTAAAAATTTTATTCTCAAATTTCATATTTTCATAACTAACACTGAAAATAATATGTTTTATAACATTAATTCAAAATTTACTTGATTTATAATGCATTATTTAAAATATTTTTGATATCTGGATTCTTAAATGAATATATATAGAGAAGAGTTTAAATTATATCAAAATAATTTCAGTTTAAAAACACTGTTGGCATTAGATAAGAAAGTTTTATTTATTTCTAAGGCTATTATATATTAATTCATTTGCATTTAACTCCTCCTACTCTTTTTGCCACTTGATAAATTAATAAGAAATTTTCAACCCTATTTTACTAAACCCGACTTCTTCAAGCACGATAGACTGAAATATTGGCATGCTAGAAAACGATGCCGACATTTGCATACGCTTTTCCGCCTGACAACCGCTTTCATGAATGGTGCGGATGTTTTCTATGACTTATAACACGCGAACATTCTGTTGGCAAATCAAGTTTCAGACATGACAAAGTATCCGAAAGTCTTTCGCTTTATTATTGATATTTTAAATTTTCCTAACCACCCAGATTTCGTAAGCTATAAAGGGAAGGTGTGGTTGAACTTTGTCTCTAAATTAGATAACAAAAAAACGTTCGGCAAAACAGCTGCAGGCGAAAGTTGAGCTTGGTGGAAAGAACGAGTTGTGAATTGTATTCCATTAAAAGAGCATTCTATACTCTGACCCGGTTGCCAGACAAGAAAAGAGATCGAAATCTATATTCTCGCAGTAAATAATCAGCTGAAAATTGAATTCGGATTTAAATGTGAGTCGTGATATGTGAAAGATGCATATAATTTAATAAAAATGGGAGATTTTGCGGTTCTTATCAGATGATGTTTACAGACGAAACCCAAAAGGACACTTTGTATGATTTATTAGATAAATAATTTTCCATCAAATCTAAGCAAAATTTTCTTAATGAGAATTTTGAAATACTCAGTGTATATGTAATTTAAAAATGTGAATTAAAGTTTTAATAAATATTGTTATGAAGCATATAAAATAGATTCAAATCCAAATTTTCCCAACAAAGCTTAACTTGAAGAATTTTTATCATTTTAATAAGAGTGAAATAATAATAATCTTTATCTTACTAAACGATAAAATGCCATTGAAAATTTTTGTCTCTTAAACTTCAAAATAAATTAAATTTATTTCCACGCATTATGTATTTCAACAGAATTTATTTTATCTTGACCTAAATTTCTTTTACTTTTTCGCCTTAAAAATGGTATAATTATCTGTTCCAATGACAAATTTTCCTTTTCATATGATTTCCTGATTATTCAGTTCATTATTCAGTTTTTATATCAGTTTTAGATCACAATTTATATGAATTACTATTTTTTAATAATTCAAGAAACGTTATTATTTAAAAAATAAGAAGAATATATTTTTAATCTTGTTAAGTCATTTATAGATTTAGAAGATTATCCTATTTAATTTTTAATAGTCTCATGACAATTCTATGAATGTGTAGGTAATTAAGTAACGCACTCCTACATCCATACACATAAACACGTGTTTCTAATTTATGTGCAAAACTACTAGAACATTGTGAATTTATACATATACGGTTGTTTCCATCTGGGTGTTGAAAACAGTTACCTTCCATCCAATACCTAAATTTTACATTTACAATTGTCACTATATTTTTCTTTCATTAAAAATTTACTGTATTCAAATCAATTTTTGGACTACTTTCCTAATTGAAAGGTCCAGTTATTTTCTTTGATATTGCCGTCATCTATAGATATCTTTTTCTATAGATTCTTAGGAAGCATTGCCATAAACAAAACTTAATTGTTGAATTTCTGCATCCAATATTGTTAAAAGCATAACTCATTGTTTTTTTTTTACTATTACTTTCAATTCGCGTCAGATTGTCTCTGTATTAACAAAATTGAAAATACGAAAGCATGTTGATATTCAGCCTATTATTTCTGTTTCGAGAAAATCGGTCGCTTAAAAGACTTAAACATTTCAGATGTGAAAATGATCTTATAGTCTGATTATTAAATACATAAAATTTCAAAGGCAAATAATAAAATATTAAACTTTATTAAGTTTAAGAAACATCCGTTAATGGTACAATTTAAAAAGCTTTTTAACTGTACCATCAAGAAAATTTCAAAGGAAAATATCAGAATTTTTATTCGTCCATTTAGCCGAATAAAAATATGTCCTTGTCAACCGTAATTACATCAGCTTCAATGTACAAAATAACATACTTAAGACAAATAACATTTTAAAAGAGATCAACAATCTTAGTAAAAAGGAATATAATTGTCCTCTCATAACTATAAAGTAGTGATATTTACTATATTTTACAGAGGATCGTTAAATTTAAAGAATAGCTTGTACAGCAATCATTTATTTAATTTAAACTTACATTTAGGGAAATGACCATATAATTATAGAAAAATGAAAGTTTTATCCTTAAAAACTGTTTACATTTTCTGGTTTTTTAATCTATTTCAAAAGCTTCTAATTGAAGTACGAAAAAACTTATAATTTTCAAATGAGCAATTATAAATGCAACAAATATATAAAATAAAAATGTAAACAGAACTTATAAAACTTATCTTCACTTATCGTAAACTGATTTTGCCTCGCTTTTACTCAGCATGTGCATTATGATGTGTATTTAATAATTAAATATTCAATTTTAACAGTATGTCTTTTTACTTTTCCATTTAGTCACTCGAAAAATTAATATCTTTCCAATAATAAAGAGAGATTTACAAACAGACTTTTGACTTTAATGGGATATTACTGGCAACATCAACGATATGTAATGAAACAAATTCTTATAGAATTTTGGAAATTTCACAAATTTATTAAAAGCTAAAAATTAAGATATAAACCTACTAAATTTTTCTATATTGTTCCTTAGATCGAATTAAAGACTAGCTATATTAATATTTTTTTAATTTATTAAGTTAGAAAAAAAGATATTCACATATTAGCTTATCGTGAATTTCAAGACTTTTCGGATTATCAATTTTAGTTAAATATGCACATTGATCCATAATTTGTTGCTATTTTAAAAGTAGCTTTGTAATGTGTCTGTTATAGAAGTCTTAATTCCAATTGCCGAAAAACTTTAGTAATCGATTTTCATAACCTTCTCTTAATGGCGATTTCTTATGATTAAGAAAGTTCAGACCACGATCGTTTATACGCGATGCTATCGTATGGGGGTCATTTCTTATCACCAGTCATCATTCATTTAAAATATAGATTGATTTCATTCTGATTGGAGAAGATATCACAGGTGGAATTTCAATCAGTCGAGATTTCTTGTTTTAATTGGTGTGGTACCCAAACATCAAGCCTCTTCCTGAACCCAGCTTTGTGCAAATGACTTAAAACTGTTTTTGTGTCGATCTTCAGTTCCTGGTAAATGCTACAGCTGTTAACATGACGGTTAATTTCGTTTATTTCTGTATTTTTATCGATATTTTCGATTACAGGCCTACCTATGCGAGGTCAAAAATACATGAAAGGAAATGATGAAATGAAAGGTCCATATAAATGACTGTTATAATATCAGCGTCATAAACACCGTTCACATCTCCATCCACTTACCTGTCTTGCATTTTCAAATTTATCTGAAAAACTAAGGGGTACCAAATTTTCTCTTAGTTAATTTTTACTTTTAACTCATAACCGAATAAACTAAACAAAATATCAGCGAATTTTTTAGTATGAAATCTCATTTTTCAAACGAGCATACATCTGAAATTTTTTAATTGATAATTGTGATACTTATTGTCATTCCTTATTCTTCCTTCTCACTCTACCCACATTGGCAATCATCAAAGAGGCGATTTAGTTATAGAGACACAAATTTATTTTAATTACAAGCAAGATGTACAGATATACTTTACTTTATATTACAGCTATCTAACCCTCTTGACGGGAGCAAGAACTTTGCAACTTTCTCCGTTGCCTGACTTTCACTCTAAAAAAAATCAAACACCGTCAATGAATGAGAGAGGAAGGTGGATGACGTCATCCAGGCATCACAATAATGCCTCACGAGATATCGATCACTACATTCATCCACCCAATATATACCAGATTTCTTTCCCCTAATCTTAATAAATAATATGTAAATAAATAAAACTTTGCATTATTTCATTTAGATAAATTTACTCAAGTTTATTTACATATATCGCATTTTAAACTGGCCATTTCATATAAAGGAACTTTCAATATAGTGCTCTTGGTCTCATCAGACAATTTTAAAAAAATGCGTTGGTTATATTTAATCACTTTCTATATGTTTAAGAACAATTTATGGATTACAAAATAAATTTATTAAATAAAATTCATAAATATGACAAATAATTGTTGACAAAAGCAGTATGTCTTTCACAAATATAACTAAAAGCAAATATTTTCACTAAGCATTATAAGTATGTGGGTGGAAACTGCCAAGAAAGACACGTCAAAAAACACAAGAGTTATTATTATTTTCGTCTAATTTTGATGCTGATTCAATGGAATGAGAGCCTTTCTCTTTCTTGTTCAATAAAAGAAGCCACTCACAGACAACTTTGGGCGATGTTGACTCAGGCGTCACATCTCTGACCCCGTTGTCACAAAACTTCATTCATTAGCAACCTCTAAGTGTCAAAGTTTAAAATAGGTTCACTCTTAGAACAATGACTTTTCGCCTTCTCAAGGAAAAACACAAGTTAATGATGCAACCAAGAGTTAATTTGTTGCGACTATTAGAGAAGCAGCGGAAAAGAAACGAATAAAAACAAAGAAACACGTGAATTTATTGTGTCATAAATAAACAGAGATCAGGATGCAGCAAGATTATTACATACATAAATTAGTAAAATCACTACTACGAGGAAGCATTATTGCCATTATCAATATTACATGTGTTTACATAAATTTAATGCGTTTAAAAATATTGCATGTTTACTAATGACAAAACATCTAACTAAGCAAACATTTACATTTGTATTTTTAAATTGGATAATCAAACTATTTTGCATTTTAATCAGTAACTAGGAAAAAATAATGTATTGAAGCATACATTATTTTTCTAAACATATATATTATAAATATATTGAAGCTTCAATACCTTGAATACATTATTAATAAAATTTATGGAAACGGCAATCAAAAGTCATTTCTTGTGTGTGTGTATCATTTACATATTAATAAGTATTACATTTTCATACATTTTTCACGTGATGGAAACTATTACATGGTAGCCAGTAGTAACAATAAGGGAACCTCATTCCTTTGTAAACTTTATAGGAATTTTCCTTATAAACCTTGTTATCCAATAAAAAGAGACAATACGGATTTTTTTTTTTCTCAAGTGCCAGCTAGGCTGACAATATGGAATGCGCTGCTTCACTTTTCCAATTGAACTATAATTGGTCTGGAATTCGACTTCCTCAGTGCACACATGCCATAGGTACCCATTTATAGCGTTAGTAACCATTTACACTTCATCTATACAAATAAAGACAGGATAGAGAGAAAAGGAAAATACATCCTTGCCCGAACCGCGATTCGAACCCCGGATCTCCACAGCCGCATTCAGGCCGCTGACCACAGGACAGGTTGGGCGGCTGACCGTAAAAAATAATTCTCAGGAATGTACTCTACTTATGAAAGTTTATTCATTTTTTATTGAATTAGTTTATTTTCTAACTTGCTCCATTTTCAAATAGTTAGCATTTTTTTATTTTTTATTTATTATTTTTATTTTTTTGGAATTTTCATTATTAATACCAACTGTTTCAGCAATTCCAAAAATATCTGTTATACTTATTTTTTTCATTTGTTTGAAATAAAATTGAAGAAGATTTGCGTTAAATATATAAAAAAAATTTACAATAAAAAATTATAAATTGATTAATAATTAAAAAATTACGTTGGAAAAGACATGCACTGCTTTATTGAATAGAAGACTCTTAAGACTAAAAGAATATAATACAACTTTTGTTATAATTTTGAATTAATTGCATTTGTGTACTACAAAAAAATTATAACCCATTAAAATAATGTATCAACATTAAACATGCAATATATAAACTTATTTGAGTTCACTAAAAATATCCAATAATTCTTGAATCATAATTAGCTTTGTCAAATATTAAAATGTTGATTATTGGCACTAAAATTAAAAAAAAACTGAGAAGTGAAAAAATATTGCTGTCATAATAAACAAGGAAGACATTCTTACGTTTCATTCAGATAAAATTATAAGAAAGTATGATTCCGAATTTCCATCACATATTATTTATTTTTATTTATTTAATTATTAACTTGCTCGACGTTTTTCACGCAAACTTTTAGCATTAAAATTTAAAATTTTTTAGAGTATGGTTGAATTAAAAATTTGAAAGTCACATAACGCAATCAAAAATTTCTTATTACACACGGAAATGGATTGATTGTTAGGTAACATCACAAGATATACCACTTCGTAAAAAATATTGATATTTAATATATACTACAAGACATTTAAAAGTCTATTATATTCTTTGATTTCTGAATTCAAATCTCAAATTGTATGGAAACAACTGTGATAGCTCTAATAGTTAAATTCGTTTTAAATATTTTATAATAATAAATTTATAAATCAAAAATATAAGAGAATTTTTTATCATCTAATTTTTTTGGACATTTACTTCATCCCATTTCGAGAAAATAGTAACAAAAGAAGCTGAATTCCTTGTATCTGATGAACTAAACCCTAGTTAGAAAACTTCCATAAAATTTACTAATGGAATTTCTTACAATTTGTCAAGTTTAATTTTAATAATTTTTAAAATGGATAAAAAAACATTGAAAAATGTGCCATGAATTATTGAAGTACTCTGTTTTGACCTAGAAGAATTAATTGTGGCTAGAAGGAGTTTGCATTCGTCGGCTGTCGGTTAATGTGTGGTTTTACTGTTGTTTGAAATCATGTTGGATGATACTAATCGGTCAAGTATTGTGCCCTTATTTCTTAATGGCTGAGAAACTCAGACTCTTATCAAGAAGAATTAATCATTAGCTCTTAAAAAACAAATACTTAATATACAATAATTATGTATAAATAATTGCTATCAGAGAATCAATATCAGAACAAATTCATGGAAAATTGTATGAATATCACGTATACTTATGAATGACAAAAACAAGCATATAATTACACATTTATTAATCTCAAAAATCATTAAATGTTTTTATATACATAAAATCCTTTTCATTCTTATTCTAGTTTCTGTTTCATTTAATAAGCGAATTTTTTTGGAAATATCAAAATAAAGTGCATTTCAGTCAATTTTTACATATTAAAAAGATATTTTAAGTAAATAAAATTTATTTTGATAAAATTGGAATATTTATAACATTTTATTTATTAAAATAAATTTCATGAGTTTATAAGAGCAACATTATATTGTAAAATTCGAACAATATCCAACAATAATGTTTGTTTAAAGTCTATTGAACATATTTAAAAATCCATTGAATATCCATTACATCATTCTATTTTTAGGTTTTTCGAAGCAATTTGTGAGATAGCTTCCTTAAAATATTGCATTTTCTAACGCAATATTACATCACCAACGTATTACAGATATATTAAACATTACATCACTAAGCTGTAAGCAGTATAATACATTACAGAAAAGACTAAAGTTTTTAAGTTTCTGTTTTCATGTACTTTATATTATGCAATGAGTAGACCTTAAAAAGAATATATTTTGAAATTCTCCTTTATGTAATTTTTCAATGTATAAAATTGGTCAAAAAAATTATTTTCTTTTCTTTCACTTGATACATCTAAATCTCAATTTTAGTCAAAGTATTTTTTAAAAAAAGGATTTTTTTTCTATTTTTTATTAATTTTTACTTTTCTTATTTATGTTTTTAAGCTCAAAACAGTTCTTTCACTAATAAATGAATGACTAATAAATGATTGACTTAAAATATGAGAATGATTTTATCTGAATTTATGTAAATTTGAGATTTTTAATGCAATATTTCAGAGTCATTAAAGTGCTAATACTCTTTTTTCACCTTATTTCTCTAAATCTATTTATGCTAATAATTCTATAACAGAGAAGAATTTTCACAAATACTTTATTTTATTTTCTATAATATTTAAGTGTATGCAAGACAAATAATTTACGAACACTTAATCATAAAACCTCAAAAATACAAAAATTATTCAATTTTTTAACTTATTAATCATTATTTGTGTCAGCAGTATTTTCATTTATATTATTGTCATTTACAGAAGTGTTACATAAATTGATAGAATTTACCTTGTAATAAATAATCATTTTCTACAAAATTATGTTTTAGGCCGAATATAAAATAATTACTTAAAAAAATGTACTGTAAAAAGCAATATCACTCACATTTATCGCATAAAAGACTAATAATTAAAGTCAAATACGCATTTATAGAATAAAAACGTCATGAATACTACATTTTCATTATAATATCCTTGAATAATCATCAAATCAAGTCGAATTCGAAGATATTTTATTTCATAAATTTCTCCTTACTTCTAAAGAAAATTAAAATAATATTGTTAAATAAACGCATTATTATGAAAACTAGAATTTTAGAGATATTTTTTCATGAAATACTTTAAATCAACTCGATACAATCTAGATTGATATTTATTTTTGAATTTTTTACTATGCAAAGTAATTTCACAAACTTAAATGAAAATAGAAAGAATACTTTTCCATGACTCTTAATTAATGAATAACGTTTTATTGATATGAAATTTAATTAATATTATCAGTTTCAACAGATATAATATGAATTATATGAAAAAATTAAGAAAACTACCAGTGCCACAAAGAAATAGTGTAAATATGCTAATTACCAAATTATATATTTGCTCTCTGCCACAAATTTTAAACCATGATTATTTTTCTTAAAATTCTGTTAAGACTTATTGCTATAGCTTTAAACTAAATAAACAATTTGATATCAATTAGCCAATTTATTATATGTTCTTAACCTCTTCGTAAATAATTGGTTTAATGTATCACAACTTTCTCATTAAAATTTAAAGAGTAGTAAAGGTGAACACACAATAATCCGACTAAAATCAAATAATGAGCTTATTACAAATTTCGTATTACTACTTTTTATAAATATAGCAATCGGATCAAACTATAACGATAAACTTTTCAATAACTATATACAGTAATTATCCCTGATTTAAACATCGATGGTTTTAATACATAAATTTACAATTCCAAATATTTTGCTGCCGACTTGGAAAATAAGAGTCAGTCGGAATACGCATTGATAATTCATATCCTTTGTCTAAGGTTGCTTCAATAATTGTTGCACCTAAGTACTCAGATACGGAAATTATGATGTGCAAACAAAAACAAGTTTCATCTCAACTAAGACAATTGTATCAATACATATATGTTCATTGCGTACAGGTGTAGCTCAACAACAGTATAATAAAACCATTAAAATAATAATTAACTAAATGTGCTGAAATGGCTGAAGATATTATTGCACCTTATGTGTGTATGGACTTATTTACCTAAACTTTTGACTTAGACTGCGTGATATGCATAATACAGTTCTACAAGACCTCGCAGACTATGCGTTCACTTACGAAGGAAATAATAAACTGAAGATATTATCAATATATTAACCTATTTTATATAAGATTCAATAAAATCAATTTAGTTTTATTTATTCAATATTTTAAGGCAACTCTAAAATCTTGATCGTTTACGTGAGTAGCTTATGTGCAAAAAAGATACATAGAAAAGTGCATTTATTCTGAACTTATCTTCTTTTGATGGTATTCTTTAATGAGAAAATTTTTTCTTAAGTTGCTAATGTCAGAATAAAATATCCATTTAAAAAACCCATTGCTTTATAAAACTGTGAGTGGTTTAACTACCACTTACTTAGAAAGAAAATGAATTGAAATATTTATGTTATCTATATCCAGGTGCCTTCCGGGGAAATTCCATGTATCTTTCGTGTCGCTTTCATGATCTTGCTTTATTAGTGACCAAAATTAGAAAGAAAATTAGTAATTTTTCTTTACAAAATAAGAAAAAAGCTCATTACTATTCATGATTATCTAAATTAAATAACCAACCATTTTTTTCATACCATTTAATCCAGAGGCAAACTTTTCAAGGAATTAAATACATGCATAATTAAGGAACAATTTTTCATCGTTAATGGTGTATTTATTTGTAGAAAATCTCTAAAAATATTTCTCATAGTTCACATAGTTTAATTCTATTTTATAGTTTAATCATATCTCATCAATGAAATCAATGAAAATCAATGAAAAACAATGAAATGAGATTCATTTAAACATTTATTTAAAAAGAAATGTCACATGAAAATAATAGACTAGTTAATTATAAAAATATCAGCTTCTATTAAATACCGATAAAATGAAAATATCACTGACTGTTTGCAACAAAGTTCTTTTTAACTTAATAAACTTTAGAATGCATTAAAAGAATAATAATTTTCAAAATAAAAGAAATATGTTAATATTTTGTTTTAATTTTTGGCAATACATTTCTTGTGTTGTTTATAAAAATATGCACATCTCCTGCTGATTTTAAATTATTTAACCATTTTAGAGCCATTTACTGTTTCCCTATATTTTTATATTCTGTTACTTTGCAGCCTTTTGGCGCTATAAGGTACGGAATTAATGTCAACTTGTACCAGAAATTTATCATCGCTTACTCAAAAGTAGGTCTTTGGAATTGAGAAGAAGAAAAATCAGAAGACCCCTAGACTTGGCATGCCACACCCAGAAGAGTCATTTTACTTTTAGCTTTTAAGGAATTGTGGCCATGACTCGTTTAACGCATTCAAATTGCTATTTATAAACGTGAAGGTATTCGGCTACTCAGGTTTCGAACTCACTGATTTCTAGCCACGAGTACAAAGCCTTGGCTCATCATCAGGCTACTTCAGCTCCTACATTTTTCCTGTAAAATTATGCAATAATTTCCGCGACTTTTAAGTATAATAAATGATTGTGTGAGTTTAAACAAACCATTTTTTGTTTTTTTTT
>JAPDSC010073127.1:0-35863 GCA_026290005.1 Latrodectus geometricus | reverse complement strand
TATATATATATATATATATATATATATATATATATATATTGTGCTTCTTTGTACACTTACAAATTTACGAGTTATTATATTTAAAATTGTGTAAATGCTGTGTTATTATTATGTTAGTGGTAAAAATAGTATTTATTCCTCAAAGTTTAAGAAAATATATTCTCTTAAAACTCAAATAATTTTATAGCTATTATTATTTAATGTTAAATAATTTTATGCATTGTATTGAAAAGAATATTTCATCTTTAAAGTAAAATATTTAAAATTATGAAATTTGACATCAGGAAAAATTATCTGTAATATCTTATAAATAAAAAAGAAATATTAATTTATTTACAATTTGCGTACTTTTAATAAATATTCTAGATAAGAAAATAAAAATTTCATATAGTACTATATTACTTGATATATTAATCAAAAACTCTAGTCATTGCTAGAAAACATTAAACAAAAACTGATAAATTTCCTATTCTTTGTCATCTTTACAACAATAATGTAAAATAAAACCTTCTCTAACATTAGTAAATTTTATATTTTCAAAACAATTGAAAATATTACTAGCTTTACTTTTTGTGTGTGGGAAAGCATTATTTATTATTAGATCCAATTTTGCCTCAAAGAATCTACATTGGAATAGTATTGCCCTTAGTTTTACTTAAAAATCTAAAGATTAATTGATAACTGAAAATAGAGACTGAATAGTTCTTCATTTTAATGCAGAGTGAGATGATTTTACTTACTGTAAAACAAAGGAGCTGACATGTATTAAAAACAATAATAAGATGTTTTATTCATGAAATCAAACAAACTGTGTTGTCTGTTAACTTATATGACATAAATATTTTTTTAGCAAGTAAGTTCACAGTTAAGAGAAAAAAACTTAATTAGTACAAGATTAAATATTTCTATAAAAGTTAATGTAAAAATTTCCGTCTAATTTATTTTTAAAGGAAGGATTTATACTAATAAATGTAAATAATAGTAAATATATATCTGAATATGATTTCTTTATTCTTATATTTTCATTACATACAAGATAAGCATAAATTCTTTAAAAGTTAAATTTTGGAAATAATAAACATAGTAAATCAAAATCAACCATTGCAATTAATAAACCTATATTAATTAAATGCTATTTTACTATTTCTTTAAATGAATAATCAGTTATTAAAAAATAAAGTGAGACTCCAAATAAGTTTATTTCTTTGATATTGTAGAAAATTAGAACACAGTGTCATTTCATTAAATTTATCTTTTACAAACTCATTTATAAAAATTAAAACAATGGATGGTTTTTATGAGAAGCTTAGAACTTATTTTTATTATTAATTGGAACTCCGATGTTCTAGCAAATGAAATGAAATTTTTCAAATCTTTAATTAATTTAATCATCATTTATTTTATATCAACTGTAAATTCTCAGAAGAACTTCTTTAAAGTATTTAAGAACCAAAAATAAATAATATCTTAAATGTCAGTTTGATGAAAGAAAATGAATACCTCAATTAAATATGATTTGAATTTCAAATAACAAAAAGTTAAAGTAATATATAAATTAAGCTTCTCACACATAAAATGTATATTGGAATAAAAAAATGCAGACGATTTAAAAATTTTAAATATTTAACTTTAAATTTCAAAAAACAGTAATATAAAAAAATTTTGAACGTTCAATCTGCGTAAACTATCAATGCAATTTTTATGCTTCGTCTATAGTAACTTTTAATTTAATTAACTTTCTTAAATTCAAATAATTGTCTTTTAGACAAAGGATTCTTATCTATTGATAATTCATATTATACGAATATAAAATGATATAATATTTTGCCAGAACTTTAAAAAATGACTATTTATTGTTGAAAAGATCATAATACTGATAATTTTAGTTGTATACATTAGTATTTTTAAACAAACATCTATATTTGGAACATTTTCAAGATTCCTGTAATCATTAATGTAAATATTGAAATAAAAATCATTTGACGGCTCTGCTATGAGATAAAATTAAATCATACCTATTCGATATCAACTTCAGTATCTACCATTTGACTTAGATATCTTTTTCTGTAGTAGTCAATAACAAATAGGTTTCCACAAACTATTTCATAAGATTTGTTTTTTAAAACTTATGTGTTAAAAGAAAAATTGATAAAAGAAGTGTAAACTTCTATCATGTTTCATCAAATTATTGACACTTGTTTTAATTATTTAGCATTTTATACGCTATCCAAGAGTTTTTGTGTGATTGCTGGTGTATATTTTTTAAGAACTTCTGTTTGTGACACCTAATTTGAGTTAGAAGTTGTGGTGACTTGGTTAGTTAGTGTGTTGGTTCTTGTTATTGGAAGGTAGTGAGTTAGAATACCGATCAAAACAAAGATCCATCATGTTCATTAATGGCGGCTGGGACTATTTAAATATGTCATGGTCTCAATGCCTACTATGTGAAATGATACCTCTGGGGTGGCAGGCCAAGTATTGAGGAGTTTGATCTAAGATTAAATTACGAAACTCCAACCTGGCTGCTTCTATATAACTGGTAGAACCTAACTCAGGGCTAGGTACAAAAGCACATGCTGGTGCAACAACATTACGTAATTTGTGTAATTTGTGGTTTTTGAATAAAAAAAAAATTATTCATTTTAAGAACACTGAGTGAAATTCTATATCAAAATGTTTATTGAGTTTCTTTTTTAATGTTTAAGTTAAAAATTAATTATTTTTTAAAAGTTAATGTAAGGAACCTATACACTATTTAGAAGTTTTAAATACCAAGACAATACTTTCACATATAATTAAATTACATAGAGCCTTTGTGACAAGAATGTTATAATCATGTATTATAGAAAAGTAGTTTAATTATTTGTTTACACATTACACAAAATTCTTTGATCTAAGGTTAAATTTTTACTCATTTGTGTGCATTTACAAGAGCATATGTTTATCAATTGAAAATGTTTATAATTTAAGAATATATTGGAAATATATTTTTATGAAATGGAGCATTATTTTGAAAACTTTACATAGGCTAAGATATTCTTTCAATCATGGTTTTATATGTTCGTATTTCAATAAAAACAGAAGTCATGATTTGATTATGATTATGAGATTGAAATTAATGCTATAATTTAAATGACTGTATATTATATTCATAAGCAGTAAAATACCTAATAAATCTTAACTTTTATTATATATTAAATTTCAAAATAAGATTTGTGTATGCATATTTTGCAAAAGAATAATTAATAAAAGGTTATGTCGATATAATTTTGTTTAACCTTAATAAATGATTGAAATTTTAATAAGTTGTTTACAATGCATTATTTCATACAGAAATACTGAAGTTTTCAATATATTTAATATATCAAAAATGTATATTTTCCACTTTATTCAAAGTTTCTCTAAATTGGGAATTTTAATTAATTTCTTGTGAGAAATTTCTTTAATACAAAAATAGTTGTGTATAAGATTAAATTACTTTTAGGATTTTCCTCTTCGTTGTTACAATATATTTTTCATTTTATTTTTGAAATTAGTACTTTATATTTGTGGCATCTAATGGTATTAACACATTTATTATATATCATTAATACATGTGCATTTCAAATTTTATACATCAAATATCACAAAAACACTTTCCATACTTTTAAATATGTTTTGTCGTGAAATATTTAATATTTTTATCGGAAAATTTAGTAGTTATTCATTTAGAAGTACTCAGTACCATATATTGATAGTTTTAATTTAAACAAAATACAAGCTTGATAATATTATAGTTATTACTGATAATTTGTGATATTAAAACAGAGTATTAACTGTTTTTTTTTGTTTCAATCAAACAAATGAAGGATAAATTCACAGACGATTTAAGAAATAATTTTTACATAATGTGCTTAACTTACAGTAAAGTCTGTGATTAAATTATATCAAATTTTTATATTAATTTTTTCACAAATTCAATATTGTCCTATTGACATACATTTTGTGTACATTTTGTGAAAAGTACTTTACGTATTTAATAAAAGTATTGATTACAATTAAAGTTCACAAATGAATAAAGAATATGAAACTTTTCAACAAAATAAAGTTCCAGTGATACTTTTAGTAAAATCATTTTTATAATGCAGAAATAACAAACAATTTTACTGATATTTTCATAATGACTAATATCTTTTTTCTTATACGAAATCCCAAATTTTCTGTTGAGAATAAAATTTTTCTTCATTTTTAAGCTTTCTAACAAATGATGAATAATGATATTTTCTGATTATACAAACCATTCAATAAAGTGTACAGTATTTGTAATAAAAATTGATTGTTCAATTTAATAGGTAAAATAAATAAAAATTTATCAAGCTAATTATTGAAGGCGCATTTTATATTATGTTTTCATAAAATACATACAAAACTATAAAATTTTAAAATGAATTCTAGAAAATAAAAGAGGAAAATTTCCAATGTATTACAGTTTAGGAAAATTCTTTAAGAAGAGTTGTCCTTAAATCTTTATAATTTTATTTTCTTAAGCATTAATATAATATATAGAAATATAAATAATTTCAAAATAAATTACAAATTTTTGACAAGATAAATACTGGTTTGTTTCATTCACGTTGAAGTAATAGTAACATTTTCTGAAATCTTTGATATATAATTGACATTTTTTGTTAACTTATTAAACGTAATACACTGCCTGACATAGGAAATGGAACACCATAAAATATTGGACAGAATGTGATAAAAATTGATACGTAGACAGAGCATGCATATATAAATAAGTGATGTTATTTAGAAAAAAGATAAATTTATACATTGACGAAATATGCAGAAAATAAATAAGTAGTATCGCCGCCTCTCGCGGTGATACAAGAAGACACTCTGCGAGGTTGAGAGTCAACTATTGTGCAAACGGTGTCCTGGGGAATAGAAGCCCATATGGTCTTAACCATTCTCTACAGTTCGTTCTCCGACGATTGAATCAATCTTTAAAAACATAAGCTTAGATCCATTGTATTGATCCAGTTTTTTTCACTATTGTCTTTCATAAAATTTCTCTTTAAGTTACTTCATTAGAATCATATACATTATTCAAAGCATAACAATGGTAATGAAGGTGATTTAAGATATAATTTTCTCAATTGGATAGAAAATGCATAACATCTATTTTATATATTTTAGTCTCACACTTTAAAATGTATCCTGTTTTTGTTATTTTCCTTTTTTTAAAAAAAAAATTTAACATAAAAGTTACCAATGATATCAAATTTTTGTGAGAAATGTTTTAACATCTTTTTGAAAATTTTAACTAAAAAAAAAAGCACAGTTAAGTGAATAAACCAATGCTCAATATAACAAACATGTGCCTCAAATAGTACATGAATAATTAAAATGCTTTTGACATGTTTCAGAATGAGATGATAGGAAAAATTAATTGCTACATTTGAAAATATAAACAGTTTTAGTCCGGAAGGTACTAGTTTACTAAGCGGTTGCAAGTCGTTAATTGTAAAATATATTTTACACAAAAAAAGGTTAATGCTAGAATAATATTGTGTCATGAATTTCCATAATTTTAATGTAAAATTAAGGGAAGAACAATGCTTTCAGTATTTAGAATTATAACTTAAAAACTTCAGGCTAACAATATTTAGAGTTGAAAATCAATAATTAGTTATAGATCCATCCTATGCAATTGCTTTCTCAGATGGTTTACCGAATTTCAAGAATATCATATTTCTCTTTGGGATAAAGAGACTACCTCAATCAAAGCAACCCTCTTAGCTTAAATCTGCAAAGTAGCAAATTAACTCTGCAGTGAACACCTTGATGACGGAATACTTGCGGAAAGAGTCAACAAGTAAGATGTGGGAAAGCCTGGTCAACAATGAGCCAATTGATCCCAACCTCCGGCGAGCCGTAATGTTTGCCAACTTTCGTCTAAAAACAGGACATGGCTGCCTTCCATCTCACTTTCAAAGAATAAAAATCATTGCTCCACCAGAATGCACCCTCTGTGGAAATGAAGAGATGAATGGCGAACATCTGGACTCCTGTCCAGCTCTTGACCACTCCACATTGGATCATACTGAAGAACTCAAAAGGGCTCGTTTCTACAGGACAGCGCGCCACCTCAAAGCTGAACAGTCAAGGGTAGGCGTTGTAGTAGTAGTTTTTGGAATAAAGAAAACAAAGTATAGCCATTGTCATCTTAAATTACAGATAAGGTATAATTTTTAAAGCTATAGATAATAATAAAGCCTATTTATCATTTTTTTTTTAATTTCCAAACACATTAGTTTGGACTTTGAAAATGACCACAATGAGAAATGACGATAAAAGTAATATTTTCTATTTTATTCAGAAATATTGTATTGGTTAAAGATATCAAGCTTCTAATAACCCCTTCATTTGCTTCGGTGACTTATAAATTGAAAAATTTCACTTGACAGTTTTCATTTAACTTAAATTTCACATTTATAGAAAAATAAATGAAATAAAGTTAGCTTTTTAGTTAAGTGTTTTATTTTAAGGGGAAATCATTCAATGCAAATTTTTAGATTTTTTTAATGAAATAAGAGAAAAAATATGATTTTCAATGATAAAATTGAAAAAATATGTAGGAATGTGCCAGAAATTTTCTAATGTTGTTTATTACAATAAATGTTAGCTTATGAAAACAAATGCATTGAAATTTCAGCTTTTTAACTATATAATTCATACACATATGAACAAATCTAATCATAAAAATATTTTTCTTTTTCTAAAACTATCATTATTTTGATTTTATTTAATGTTTTTGTGTTGTCACTGTTCAACAAACTGTATCATTTTATATTTTTTTTATAAAACTCAAAGTCAAACATTGCTAAAAAATGTCCAATATTTATTTTGAAATGTTGAAATACATTAGACACACATTCATGCAAACACTTTGTAAAAGATATGGAGAGTAATCCAGTATGGATATAGTTAAATTACATTCACTTTTAATAAACAATTTATTTTTTATATCATTTTCTAATGTAATGTACTGACTGCTTCCATTGCTATTTATAGCCAATTCTTAAAATAATATGCAACAAATTTCTTATTTGATGAAACATTATAGTTAAAATAATACCGAGTCATAAAACATTTTTGAAATCTAGAAGTAAATAAAAATTTGAAACAAACTTAATCTTTATAACTTATCTTTTCCTAGAATTATTTGCATTTTATAACAAATTCTTAAAAATTACATTTTTTGTGTGTTTTGCTTCTCTTACTAGGATTGTGTTACTTTACCTCTAGGAAAAATCTCATCCATTCAGTTTTTTCAGTAACTTAAGATACACAATTATCCTTATATTTTTCAATTCCCGGAAAATTTAAGATTAAAGCTTTTGAATTCTTTTTTTTATATAGAAAAAGAGCATTGTATTAGGTAAAAAATGTAAATATTTATTTCGTATGTTGAAATTCGGTAATATAGTAAGCATTCATATTTAAAAAAAATATCTTGAATAATTTTCAATCTATTTATAACCAATGAAAACATTTACAACTTTTTTCCATTTTTAAAATGTATTTGCCTATTTCTAGTTTGATATCTTATGTGATTCTTAAAAATACTTAGATAGACTTTATGGTGTTTTAAAAATTCCTCTAACTTAAAAATTATTGAAAAAGTTGAGGGAAATTTATTTTGCGGTCACTAAAATAATTCCTCAAACATTTTATACTAATTTAATAAAATATAACTTTTACACTGCAATCATAACTATTAAATTGATTTTAAACTATAGAAAATGATATTTTCTAGAAAAGCATTAATTTTTTTCAGCTGAATCAATTTAAATTTAAAAAGTTTCATAAAAATCACTTTAACTTTTGCATTGTTCATTTGAAAATTATTATATTTTGGTAATAAAGATCATATGAACAAACTAAGATTATAAATCCCTATGGTACATTACACGGCTATCACTTCACAGTTACAGACTTTTATGACAGATAGAATGCATTCAGATGATCGAAAACTACGCAGCAATCCATTGGTTGGAAGTCCTTTTCTGATTCAAAACAAAAGACAAACAAGATAAGAAAAATGTGTTTTTAAAGTAAGATTTTTTTTCTCTGAATTTTGAACTACTTGATTTTAAATTTCATATTTGATGATTTATTTTTTATTAAATTTTAAAAATATATCATGGTTATTTTAATTATGACTTTATAAATAATTATAGTTTGTACTTAAAAAATTTATCTAATTTTAAAAGTTTATTAAAATTTGTTTTTTATTTCACAATTTTTAAAAGTTTACCTTAAGTTAAGTTAAAGTTTTTATTTCACAATTTTTATAAAAACTTAATGGTTTCCTTTCACAAAATTTCTTTGTATAGAATTAAAATAAAAAACATCATCTTTGAAACCATTTTTCTGACAATATAGACTAATGAAACAATTAAGAACAATATAATAATAAATAATATGTTTTCTTTTTTATTGTGTAAATTTCGTACATATGTTAATAGGTCGTACATCAAAAGGTACTAAAATTCAAATACATATAGGAAGTACAATAGTAATATAAATTTTTAAATAATAAGTATACTGTCAGAACATTCATTTTTATTCCATGATTCGGATTTGATTAGTCGTTGTTAGAAATGGCACTTGGCGGAACCATGCACGCGCTCAGGGACTCAGCGATTGAAGTTTTACAGAATGTCTTCTTTTTTTGAACAGTGCATTCCCCCCTATGATGGTAGAAGTACGACTTCATCTCATAGATGACAGCGCCATTTAGGTCTTCCAGTTTAGAGATAGAAAGCCAGAGAAGGACCAAGGCATTCTTAATTCGTGGAGGTATTAATTTGGTATGGGAACATGGAGGATATTGCGATTGCTTCTTATTTTACATGGTCCTGTCTTGGGTATTTTATTAATGGCGACTGGTATTTTACATGCCAGTCGCCTGTCCTTAGTTGGCAGAAAATCGAAACCACGACTTAACGATTGCGAGACTGACATTCTACAACTAAGCTATAGCGGTCCAGGTTTCATTGATGCACAAAGCATGTGAAATTATGAATGTAGAATTTAAATGTTGGCTAGAAATACAAGTAATTCCAACATGAGATTTATTAAGTATTTTTACATTCTTGCTGAACAACGTCAGGAGTATACAAAAGTTTAATCAAGAAATACTTAAGTCAAGTTTTGAAAAAATTCTTATAATCATTACAATTCACTATCCTAATCTCTTCTAAGATAGTTTAACTTTTAAAACTATTAAATTCTTGAATATTTAACTAATAGCTAAATAATTTATTAAACATCAACAATTAAATTAAGATATACACAAACATGTTAATGAAGACACGAAATAAAATTGAGTATTATTAGTTATGAAGATAGAAGACAGAATGAAATGGATTTATTAACTATATCTCAAAAATCCAATACATTTGCAGGTTTTCTGCATATATTTTCATAAGGATAATATATTACTATGATTGAAAAATTCTTATTTTGAAACTTAAAGGCAGTAATGGGACAGATCATGAACTGTAACATAAATCCAAATTATCAAAATTGTACTGTATAATTTAATTTTGGGTTAAAAATTGTCATTTTTATGACAATTATGTGGTATCAATTATATCTCATGCCAATTATGAACCCAAAATATAATAACACAGTAGAGTTATTTTTTAAAATTTCATAAACCAAATAAAATACAGTATTAAGATATAAAAATTTAAAATTTATTACATTATTTTTTTAAATATTAAATGTAGGTATTTTAATATGAAATAGATAATTCCTTTGTATAAATGAAAAATAACAAGTGGATGTGTGTGAATTATTATTTTTTTTATTTATAATGTCGGGTACCCTTGAGCAAGTAAGTACATTAGCCCATTTGCCGCAACAAGGCCGGAAACTGCTACTCCTTTTATCGTTACCCGTTAGCACCTGTGAACCAAGTCACGGAGGTACTAATAGCATCGCCCACGCCACACCACCAGAAACCCGTTTACAGGGAGGGCCACATTTTTCCATCATCTGACAAGAAACATAGAGAGAAAGTACATCCATGCCTAAGCCGGGATTCGAACCCATGTCCTACCCATCCGTAATCAGTTATGCTAACTACTAGACAAGTTGTGAGGCTGTGTGTGAATTATTGAAGAAATCATAGCAAGAATGCTTTATAAGATTTCTTTCAGATGTTAAAATCTAGTAACAAATATTTGACGAAAAATTTATTTTAATTTGGATTAAATATCAATAATATTTTATCATAAATTTCCAAAATATATTTATGCACATATTCTCTAAGGAATTCATTAATTTCAAACAGTAAGATAATAATGAGAAATAATAATTAAATTCACACAACTTTACAAAATTGAAGGATATGCATATTTGATTAAAGATTTTCACTTAGAATCCGAGTAAATTGTACTAAATTAATTTTCAGTTTCCCACTTAATGTTATCACAGATGAAGAAATTTGCATTTTATACAAAATTCACAGCGCATGCTGGACTATTTTTAATATTTATTAGAAAAAAACATGTACTTAACAGAATAACTTTGAAAGAAAATATAAATTCAAAGAAACATTTTCTACAAAAGTTATAAGAATTGCTTAAGCACATTCAACATGCTTCATTTGAAATAACTAATTATCATATGGAGGAATAAAATAAAGTGCTGGCTTAAAACTACTGTCTTGGAACAAAATTAGTTTACGATTTCTGTGTCCAAATAAGGGCACCTTCGAAAATATACACAAGTCAGCAATTTCTTAGCAATTTTCTGTGACGAAGTAATTACCGAAAGTATTCGTTGTGATCAGGTTCCTACTTTGCATAATTTTGAGCCATTCATATTTGGAATTCACTGGAACATTGCCAAAACCTGCACTGTGGCATTAGAAGTCTATTCAAGACTGTAATTAAACTGTAAGTGCAGTTTTTAATCTATTTCTTTACACACAAAATATCCCTGTAAAAGGCTACTTTCATTATTTTGATGACCATTAATTTTAAATATTTGTCTTAAAAAATAACTGAATATATGAGAAATTAGTAAAATATAAAGATATTTTAATTTTATAAATCAATATACTTGTACATAAACATTATAAAAGTATTTAAAGAATTCTAAGAAATAACGTAGTGACATCACAATTAGATTTTATTGATGGATACTATTTAAAAATGGTTAGCATTTTTAAATAGGTGCGTAATAAAATTTCGTATTAAATAATAGAATATCATAAAATTTTGATTTCGTACAAAAACAGGAAATAAACATTCATGCATATTTTCGTGCGCTTAATTAAGTGTCAGTTAAATTCAAAATTATATTTTTAATTAGTGTAATTATATTTAATATTTAAAAAAATAAAAATTGTATAAAGATTCATTTAAAGCATTAAATGATTGGATAAATTTTTAATTGTGATATATTTCTGTTTAACACAATTAAGTGTGCAAGGCTATTAATAATTTTTTCTTAACTAGCAATCAGAATATTTTTGTCATTTTATGTTCAACCTTGATTTTTAGAGGCATATTTAGTTAGTTATGAGGATATCTTCATGCTGTCCATAGAGATTTACATCATACTATATAATTTTAAATTTTATATGATGCAAAAATTGCATTTTGATAAAAAGAGTAGATGTTTCAATTTGATATCCTATTTACTAATGTTATTGTAGCGAGCAAAATGATGAAGAAAATTTCTAAAAGTCTGCAATAAATGGAAGGCTTTATTAAATACAGGAATACAAAACGAAGAGTCACGAGAAAGAAACACACTGAAATAAAAATTCAACAAACTTGCAATTCTTTGGAATTATTGAGAAGCATGACAAAAAACTACAGAATGTTGAATACAAATGACAAAAAATATAGAGTTCAGAAATGGTATAAGTTTTAAGTGGATTCAACGATTTTATTGATAAAATATTGGAGAGTGCTGTACCACACTAACGAAAAGATGTAATACTCAATTCCCTTTATGAAAATGAGGTCTTTACTTCAACAATTGCTGTAACGATGTTTTTTTTTAATTGATATCAAGTAAACAAACTGATCGTAAAAAATATTACGTTCTTTTAGGAGTATATATGTTCTCAGGAAGGCAAGCATTATCATTTAGAAAAATAAAATTAACAGCATTATCAGGATAATGTGTAGTTTGATGATTGGAAATTTCGTAATCTTAAATTTAAATTATTATATTGTCATTCGGAGTGATAGTTATATGCCTCTATCCTGTACTAAAAAGTGAAAATCAAAAAGCATTATGATAAAAATTAACACATATTAAATAGAAAGGATATAAATTGTCAAAACGAAATCTGTTACATTAGTGAACAAATTCAGATGATATTATCGCATGCGATGTTAATTTATTTTCTAAGAATTTAAAAGAACTTTTAAATATCTATTATTTAAATATACTATTTTGCAAAATAATCGAAGCATTAGGAAGGAAGTAACTGGTTTTATGGAAATTATATAAGTGTACATTTCTTATATAGATAATGAAATGATAAAAAAAATCATCTACGATACGCAATCACATCTTGAATGATCATACGAGTAGTTAATCTCCTTCAAGTCATGTGTGACACCTCATCCTGGTAGAGGGGTGCTCCTTGGCCGAAAGGGGATGTATGTTGGAAGCGTGAACTCCTGTTAGGGTCATCGAAGGCTAGAAGTCCACTAAACTGTACTCAGCTAAAGTGTACTGGTGAAGTAACCAAGTCAGGCTTCTTCCTTCTGTTATCCGGCCTCTTGGTCTAAAAAAAACTGCCCCATTCTTACTCTACGAGTTTTTATGTCTATAGTCAATCCGGCTGCGAATTTTTTCCCACCTGCAATAAGTGTCCCTGTAAAGCATCCTTTCAGGAGCATATCCTAGACTGGCTGGGTCTACGCTTAGAGGACCTAATATCATATCCACTTTCAATGATTTGATTTTCTAGAATATATGGACTCGTGGTATAGATTTAGAATTTTTGCTAAATCATGAAGGATTAGTGACAATAACTGTAGTTGGTGGAACCACCCATGACGATACAGGCTTGTATACGCCACGGTAAAGAGTAACACATACTGCTAATGTCATCTTACAATACATTCTACCAGGCATTCTAAAGTTGTTGCTTCAGATATATGATATTTTGGGATTCCTAAATCTGGCATTCTACCATGTTTCTTACATGATCGATTGGTGAGAGGTCTAGGGATTTTTCTGACAAGGGAATAGTGTTAATAGCACGAATGCATTCTAATGATATGTGATGGTCATTTCTTTCAAGAGCTGTATGAGACCTGGCATTATCTTGTCATAACTTCCTCGGAGAACGTAGCATAAAGAGTAAAACAACCGGCATCAGGATGATATTATCATATCTCTATGCTGTTAAACATGAATAGAGGATGATATCAGATCACCTGCTGTCGTGTAAGATTTCACTCCATACTGTCACACCAGGGGTTATTAATGTATGCCGAGGTAAAAAAAAGGTCGCTGGCCACAGCTTCATTAGAAGCTAAAACGATGATCATCGGTTTCAAGAGTAAAACTGAATTCAAGCTGAAAACTATCGATGTTAATTTGATTGTTAATCATGAAGATCAGTTGTGACACTGCTCCAGACGATTCCCCTTATGTTGTGAATTTAAAGGAAGACGTTTTAAAAGACGCAACCTCAGTGTAGTACGACGAATAGAAATGACATCATTCATTTTCTCTCCAGGAAATCAAAAGGGGGTAGCAAAAACAGTTATTTTCGCCTCTATTAGCAGGTTTATATTTTTCGAATTGCTCAGGAAAAATGCTCGTCACCACGCAATTTAAGTTCGTTAGTCTTGAAAATTTTATCATTCTCCCGTTTGTGATCAAGATGTCTTTGATAACGAAATTTCATCACAGTCAAACAAATTCTCATTGGAGATTAGATTTTATTTTGCAAAAGTATGCATATTAGGACCCATGTCACAAGAATGTATATGAAAATCGATAAAATTGTCGATATTTTCTGTATAGAATATTACAAAAATGTTAAAACTGCATACATATTTATAAAAAAGTCCTTTAAAATGCACATATAAATGATAAAAAAAATATTAACACTGTTTAATTAAACTATTACTCTAATAAGTTTTTTTAATGGCATTTCTAGATTTAAGCCTAAAGAATGCAGAATTCAAAGCTATTTATTTTAAAAATAGAAATTAATTTACTGTCATTAAAGATTATATTATCAATTTAAATAAAAATTTGTATTTTTTTAAAATTGATGTGCTACAGGGAAAGTATCTCAAAATAGTTTCTTTTTTCTTCAAAAGTATGCAGTTTAATTTAATTAAGTTTTTACAAGAAATATGATCAAAATATTGAACCCGAATAAAAATAAATTCCAGAAATCTAAATCAAAAATACAATGTAAAAGAGCAATTAATTAAAATGTTTACGATTTTTTTTTTTTTTAAAAAATAATTTACAAAAATTTCTTTGTTATTTTGTGAAAGCTTCTAAAAGATTCTAAGCTATTTTTTGACTAAATCTTTCATAAATACTGAATTCAATGTAGAGTTTTAAATTTATTAACATATTTTGAAAAAAGTGTTTTCATTTTAATTCATGAGAATCTAGTCTATTTTAGGCATTTCAAAAGAACAAAAATGTTGTTTTAAAAATAAATATTTTTAAAGGAATAATTTTAATTATACTTTATGTAAACTAATTTCTTGATCAGAATTTCATTATTTAATAAAAAATTATTATTCTCTTTTTTGTTCTAATTAAGGAAAAAATAAAGCAGTTTCCTTTTTCATACATTAATTAAAAACAAATTTTTTTATTAGGAATGAAAAATGAGATTGATGAGAATAAAATCCGAAAAATCAACTATATGATGTATCATATTCTCAGTGAAGAGAATAAAATTAAAATTTTAACCATTTTATTAATACTGCTTTCGTTGGCTATTTTCAACTTTCTTCAGAGGCATGATCTAAAAAAATAGTAATTGCCATACATATATATGTATAAAATTCACCAAGTTTTTAAGTATTTACAGGGTCAATGTGTGATGTTTGAAATGTTATATTATTGTTAATTGAATAATATTATGTTATCTTACTTTTTCATGGCATTCCAAACATATGTAGAAAATTTTTTGATTCATACACTAATTATCATAAATTAATTAAAAATCACAAAAATGATGATTACGCAAAAGATATGCGTGGAAATTAATGTAACTTATACACATTTTTTAACACATAGGAAGATTCAAAATAAGATAAAAAAAATATTAGACAATGATGGTGTTATAAAAATTACCACATGAATGCAATGGACAAATGAAAGGTGTAAGTTTGGTATACGAAAAGTATCTTAATAACTGGTATGATCACCCCAAAAATTAATACATCACATGCAGCAATGTGTGATTCTATCAAATATGCGTTGTGTTAATTGTGTTGAAAATGCGATCCATTGTTCTTTTGAAACATTTGAAAGATTAGTTAGGGTCCTATGAAAGGGGATGAAAGCAGACGTTGTTCTAAACCATCCCAAGCTTGCTCGATTGGGTTAAGATCCGGGCATCAAGCTGGCAACAGAATGCATTCAATTGTTTCGTGCTCAAGATAAAAATATATGATGTGAGCCCTATATCGTTTCGCATTATCATCCCATAGTACTAAAAGTCCCTTATTGCCTGAGACAAGAGCTCACTTATGCATTCAGTAAGTCATCTCTAAAAGTATGAGCATTTACAATTCCACGGGAAGAAACATGGAGGTCTGTGCGTACACCCAAAGAATATCACCTCAATACATATTCTACCTGTGCCGTACGCATCTTTTTCATCAATGTTTGATGAATGAAAATGAATTTCACGTTCTCTCCAAAAGAAAATGAGCTTACAATCGTCTTTTTAGCTAAACCTGGACTCATCCTATAAACAGAACAGCTCTTCATTAACCACACGTCCAGTGGACATGTTGACTTACCTGCTGCAAGCGCTTCTGCCAGTAGCTTGACTTTTGCAAAAAACAAATGACTTGCCGCCTCGCATAAAGACCACTTAATGAAGTCTTCTAGGTTTGATCTAGATACAAACATTCCGTAACTTGCTGCGAGGGAGTATCTTTGAGAACAGCTGTAATTCCTGTTCTATTTCTTCGTGAGTATAATGATAAATATTGGTAATTGGCATTCGTGAAAAAGAAGGGCCATCCTTGACTGAACCACCTGGATGCCGAATTCGTGGTTAAAAATTGTTGCCAAAGTTTATGAATCACAGTCGGACTCACATTCAGTAATCTAGCCAATTATATCTGACTTTGCCTGTAGACTCCCAATAGCTCACCATCAAAATTGTTCAGCCAAATAATGCCTTTAGGTCAAAGTTACAATTTCGTGATACCGGATTTCTAATCTCAGACTTGTAGCGACGATTGTTGCTTTACTTTGAGATACCCATTTATACGTTCCTTGTAAGCGACGTATTCCGACAGCAGCGTTATATTTAGAAAATTATCACTCTTCTGTTCTTGTTACATACCAAAATATTCAAATTACATTGAGATTTGGTTATTTTTAGACATCGCTATTTTTGTGATTTTTCCTTAATATCTGTTTAGAGTTAGTGTAGTTAACAAAAGTTAATTTTTTGTAACAACATATCACAGTAAGAATTTGAAAATGAACTCCATCAATGTAAAAAATATGATCAAACTTAAGAAGAAAAAGTGCTAAATATAGTGCTTGATAAATAATGAAAAAATCTATGTTAATATAATTAAATTCTTAATTGTCTAAGAAAAGTTTATAATAAATTCCTTAGAGCATACTTCTATTAAAAATTTATTTAAATAAATTAAGCATCATTCACGGTAAGTTATTTTTTAACAACATGTTAGAATTACAGAAAAATCTTAATTGATTATTCTGTAATTCTAACATGATACAGAAAAGTCTTAATTTTCAAATTGTTTCAGTTATTTTATTAAAAATGTATTTAAAAATCTCTGTACAATTTTTTTCAGTTTTGATACTTTTTTGTTATTATGCAAATAAACTTTGATCAAATTTGACTTTTTTTCCGTAAGTAATGGCGTAAAGCACTTTTAATTACAAAAAGCATAATTATATGCAAATTTTTAGATGTGATTCTTAAATTATGTACTTAAGATTAAAGTCCTAAGCTAGATTTTCTTAGTTTTTTGTTTAATTTATAATTTTTTTAATACTTTTATATTCATTTCTTGTAGTTTTAAAATTTGTTACCAGTGGTAAATATATAATCATGATAAATATAAATGAATCATGATAAAATTAAGTAAGGAATTAAAAGTACAGGGTGATCCAAAAGTCAGGACGAACTTTAAAAATGAATAATTCAAAAACGAATCACGATACAAAGATGCGGTTTGCACCAAACGGATGGGAAACAAACCGGGTTTTGTGTGGCAAAGAAAAAAAAGTAGTTTTGTTGGCGACCAACAGATGGCGCTGTAGGATTATGCAAAGCAGCAAACGATATAAAAAGAAGCAACTGCAGCAGGTAATGGTAGTCGAACCTGGTATGCATCGATATACTATCCATAGTTGAGAAAGACCTCTTAGTTAAACTTTTTTATAAGAATTCGGAAAGTGCCATTGCGGCATTGCGAGCATATCGCTACATGAAGGATATGCGAGATAGCAAAGGACCATAACGTCTTCTGCATTGAAAAAAATTGTGAAAAAATTTGAAGCTACAGGTTCTTTGGCGTCACGCCAAAGAAGTGGACGTCCCTCAACTGCAGCTGCTGTTGCCACGACAGTGGTGCAGATGGTGCAAGCCATGTCGGCAGTTGTTGCACATGGGGAGTGCAGTGCTCGAGAAGTTTCGAGGCAGATAGGAGTGTCGTACGGAAGTGTCTGGAGAGCACTGTGAGTAACTTTGCAACGGTATCCCTACAAGTTGCAACATAACCAAGAACTGAAACATCCTGACTTCGGCTCTTGCCGACATTTTGCGAATTTGGTCTTTAATAAGATGGAAAAGCAGCATGACATGCTTCACATTGTGCTTTGGACAGATGAAGCACATTTCACACTCTCTGGCGCTGTTAACATCCACAATTGTCGAGTGTGGACCACAGAAAATCCACATGCATTTGTTTAGGTACCCTTGCAACAGCCTAAAGTGACAGTCTGGTGTGGCTTCACTGCTGATTTCATAATTGGTCCATTTTTTTCGAGGAAGTCACACAGACAGGTTTCCAAATAGTTTCTGTCACCGGTAAGCGATATCTAGCACTATTACAGAACAGCATTATTCCTGAACTGCAAGCGTGACAGGCACTCCAAAAAGTCACCTTTATGCAAGATGGAGCACCACCTCATATTGCTCTGCCTGTGCAACGCTGGCTACGCTCAACATTTGGGGAGGATCGCATTATCAGTCGCTACTTTAATCACGCATGGCCTCCAAGATCTCCCGATCTCACACCCTGTGACTTTTGGCTTTGGGGCTTCTTGAAGTCAAAAGTGTACCACGACCAACCGGCATCACTAGTGGCACTGAAAGATGCCATCCGCCAAAATGTGTCTGCCAAAACGCAAGAAATGCTACTAAATGCTCTAAATGGTGTGGTAACTCGTCTCACAGCTTTACTTCTGAATGATGGACAGCACATTGAGCATTTACTGTAGTAGGTACTAATAAACTGTAATTAATCTGACTTCATTAATCATTTTTTCATTTGTAAATCATCTTTTGTTGCAATAAAACACTATAGCGCCATCTGTTGGTCGCCAACAGAACTATTTTTTTTTAATTGCCAGACAAAACCCGGTTTCTTTTCCCTCCGTTTGGTGCAAACTGCATCTTTCTATCGTAATTCGTTTTCGAATTATTCATTTTTAAAGTTCGTCCTGACTTTTGGATCACCCGGTATATAAATTGTTTAATTTGAACAGAAATTGAAATTCTTATTATTTTCATTTAATTGATTTGGTTACAACCAGTAAATAAATCTGAATAACAAGTCAAAGATATTTTGTTTTATTACTCAAATATCAAGAATACTTAAAATTTATTAGAGACCATAGCAAATCTGTTTAATCATGATAAAGTAAAGTATTCCGTTGTTAAATGAAAAAATGATAAACTTGTAAAAATGTTTTAATCTTATATAAACATTTCCAGCTCATATTTTAAAATATTAAGACTACTATATTATTTTATGAATACTTTCATAATTCAAATAGTTAGTGGTTATTACAACCTCAAAAACAATGTATTTATTGATCGTTGAAGCCATAAGTTTTGAATATGAACACAGAATATTTTACTCCCAGTGAAATATATATATATTTTATTCATGCATTAATTATAACATTTTTATATTAAAACATCCTTATTAACTTTTGGTCAATTTAGTTCCAATTTACGATTGATAATTTTATAAGTTTAAATTTGAATTCCCTAAAAGGTTTTTCAGTTTAATTTAATGTAAGTTGAATATATAAAAAATTGAAAAATTTCTAAAAAATTTCAATGGAGAATGAATAAATATAAATTTAAGTGTGATCGACTCGAAAATTGAAAATTATAAATTGAGGTACCAAATTTTGTGACTGAAAAAAATCTTTATGTAAATGTTATATAAAATACTACTTTTGTATATTGTTTATATAAATATTTAAATTTATTAAAAATTATAAAGAGTTATTATTAAAAATTATATTATTAAAAATTATAAAGAGATTTTTAAGACTGTTATTAAAGGGAAAATAATTTCAATAAATATTTTTATTATATTGTTAACAATTGCAAGATTTTACCAATATAAATGTATTTCTTAAAATTCCTTTTATAATTGTATACATTTAAATTTAATAATAACAACTTAAATTTACAAATAGGTAAAAAAAAAATAACACGAGTTTTTTTTTTTTTTTTTTTTTTTTTTTTTTTTTTTTTTTTAAATCATTCGATATTGTAAAATATTCGACAAATATTAAAATGAAATAGATTGATGCAAACAATCAAATCACTTCATTTATATAAAAGCAAATTTAGGCACTATTCTTGCATTTATTCGACTTCACTCTTTGTTTTTAACTTTATTAACAAATCATAATTTTCATGATTACGTAAAAGAAATAAAAGAACATTTTTTTTCAAAAGATATTTTTAATGGCAGTTAAAGAGAAATAAGCTGTGTTGGAAAGAATTTACTTTTGAATAATGAACGTATCAAATAATTCAAGTATTTTGCTATGGTTATAATAAATTATGATTAAATTTAAATATTATATATTTTTACCAGATATATGAATATGCCAAGATGTTAAATATGAATGAAATAAGTTAATTTAAGTTTCATGACAACATTGATTTTATATATAAATAAATATTTTCGCCCACTTAATAGGAAATACAAGTAAATTAAATACACCATTTTTAAAACTAAGTATTTAGAAATATAAATGAATCAATCAAAACACGTGTACAGCAAGATAATATTATTAATATTTAAAATCTTTTATAAAAATATTCCAAAACATTATTTCACAGTAAAACTTCGTTTTATTTAATTAAACAATGAACCCTGTTAGTCTAATTTGAGCTATGATTACTTCTGAATTAAAAAATCTTCATGCACTATTTTAAATGTAATATTTAAATGTCAAACATATTGATTAACAACAAAACGTTAAACTCGAATATTGAGTTGACATGTTATACATGAATTGAACATAATTCATGTTATACGTGAATTGAAAATAATTCGATGACATATTTTACTGTAAAAAATCAATAATTTTAAATCGACATTTAACATACGATAAATTCAATATTTTAAATATTTCTCATAAATTACGAATGAATAAATTCTCGATTTCAAAAAATGCTTATAAATAACATAAATATTTAAAAAGCGTAAATATATAAAACTCTTTACGCTAATAGTAGAAAAATAATTCTTCAAAATTGTGTTCAAAATTTATTAGTATTTGTACATCGGATTTTTTTAATAATAATTTAAGACTGACTGCTATACAAATGTGATAATTTTTGAAACATTCTTTCATTAACGCAAAACTTAGAATGGCTCCAGAAACCGAATTAACTTTTAAAGTTTCACGTCATGCCCAGGGAAACAGATTTTTGTTTTCCCATCTCAAACATTTAACGAGTCCTCAGAGACTTTTAATTGGTTAACCAAACAATGACAGCAAATGATTTATGCTGTGAAAGTTATCCATTAATTAATAAAATAATGACTGGGAGAGAGACTATGAAGTTAATAAATTATCTATTTAAATTAATGAAATCTGAAAGATAATTAACTTAAGTGTATTAAAATGTTATTAAATAGTTTTGTAGTGTTGTGTTTTTAAAAGTTAGGATTTTGTTTTAACTTAAACAACAAATGTTATTTATAAATTTACTTTTTGCGTCAGATAATTTGTAAGTGGATTTATATATAAAAGTAGGAATATACACGTAAATGAGTTATTATTCATTAATTACATAAAAAATTATACTTATCGAAATATTTTGTCTTTTAATTTTGATAACACTGACTGATTAATTTAAAAGATTAATGTAAAAGATTTATGTAACTCATTATATTTTAACTGCTCTCTAAAGTTTTTTTAATTCCTTAAAATGTGTTTGTTTATCGAAAAAAGTGTTAGCAATCATATTTCATGTAGTCGTTGAATTTTAATTTCATTAAGCAAAATATATTTGTACTTACATTTTGTGGCAAAATATAGTACATACAGTTCTTATTCAGCGTTTGATTACATCTTCAGTTATTGTAAGATATTACTGTTCACCTTTGGGTGCTCTATTAAGACATATATTTCTTTCATTTTCTTAAACAGCGAATTTTGGTAATACCCGATGTTATAAAACAAATTTATTAATCAACTGCAATTTAAGTTTCAATTGCTACAGTTGATAAATAAAGCAGAAAAAATACTTCATATGATGAAAGATTATTTTCAATAAAATTTTACTTGTATTTTTGTACTAAAACAGCCTGTAAAAATATTTCGTGTGTGTAAAGTTCTTTAGTTCTCTATTCTAAAGATTACATTTCATTTTTCATAAACTATTATATCATTTAATTGCATTGTTTCAGGCCTATAAAAAAATCAAATGCATGTTTTTTTATTTTTTTATCCAAATAGAGCTGTACGATTTTTAGATAATTTAAAAGAAGATTTTTAAAGAGTTAAGTATTTGATAATGATTTTCCAAAATTTCATATAACTTATTTAATATATGAAAAATTTGGAATTTGTTTCTCTTTATAATAGCGAACAACATTTAAATGCTACTTCATTTTTATTAAATTTAAATTAATTTTTGTTAAATGTCTGTTATTATTTTTGCACAGTTTTATTTTTTGAGCATATTTTCCTCTTTGTGTGCTAAAACTATGTTCCTAAAAATGAAATTTCATGTGTTCTTTAATAGTTATGGAAGTTTTAAATAACTATATATTGCTGAGAATTGTACTTTTTGAAGTTTACTTCAAATTTTGCTTCCAAAAAAAGGAAAATGTTACATTGTACTAATTATATCATAATACAATACACTTAAAACTCATAAAGCAATATACAATTTATTATTTCATTATCTTAAGATATTTTTATAGAATAAAATGTTTGTTTCCATCTAAATTTAAATTAAAGATATATAATCTAATAACTGTGTAGCAAATTATGAAACTTTGTTTGCTAGAAATGTTAACAATTTCAGAATGTATAAACATTACCGTATATATGAACATATGGAATAGAACACGTGGTTATGAAACATTGATAACAGCTTTGCATAATAAGTACATTTGAAATAAGTATCGTAAATATTAAAAGATAATCCCAGCTACTATATATTTTAATATCATCAGTATATATACTCAAGAACATTGAAAACGAAGTACCAAGTAGTTAGAATAGGATTGAAATGAAATTTAATACTAATGCGAAACAAATGAGATTCAATTGATTTCAAATCTTAGAGAATTACTGACTAATGATTCAAACTTTTAAAACTAAGAGAATTACTGACTAGCTGTTGTGGTTAAACTCGGCTTAAATATGAATAACACCGAGTTAACCAGGTTCTTAGAAATAGTGGAGATTTAATGAGAACATATGAGAATGACACAATTTAAATAATAATAATAATAATGTAATTTTATTGTAATATTAACATTTAAATATTTACAATTTATATTTCTAGAATAAATGTCTTGATAACATATAAATTCAATCAAAGCATATTTATAAAACATTGTGTGGCCAGGGTCGTGAAGAAGAGATTAAAAAGACTCACCCCCTTTGTAGTGCATTTCCCTTGGTAGTTCAGTACAGTTGCTTCCCTTTTGTTAGGCTCTTCTATTGGTCAGGCCTGAGCTTCACTGCTCCGTACCTTTCTTTCTATCATCGACGGACTTTTGTAGTTCTCAATATCTCATCTAAGACTTTTTATTTCTCCCATATTTCATCGTAAGGTTAGGCTTCTCTTCCTAATATCTCGTCGGAGGCTTTCAATTCATATCTATCTGTGAATCTCTGGGAATATCACTCTGAATTCTATCTCGGAAGCCAAGAGGATTTGTCTTTTTTATTCAATTCATATCTCTCTGAATTCTGAATACTCCATCTTCAACTCCTTAACTTTTATATTGTCTTCATCTCTCCTCCCATTTCTTCTATTGGTTATTTTCTTGTCATTAAATAATGCGTAATTTTTAGTCTTCCAGGGAAGGGTCAGAAATATCCCCTCTAAAACCCTTGATTGGCCACACACTAACAAAAAGGAGAATATTTTTATTTCATATGGACCACCCATACATCCCAAGGGGAAAAGGACCCTGGGATGGAAAACTGCTATAAACTTTGAGTGCAGTTTTCGGGTGCCACTTTGAAATATATAGTTTTATTTCTTTATTACACTAGTCTTTTTATATTACAATTTTTATGTTTCTTTTCTTTTATATTTTAAAAACTACTGCCGAGAGGAATTGTTACTGAATTCATTGTACAGTAAAGCATCTGTTTCCTCTGCGGCTCCTTTTATGTCGTTTACACTACGACACCTCCTTCCAATTATCAAGTATGGAGGTGGATGGTAGCGGTATGGATAGAAGTGTCATAGTTTTCTGCTTGTCCAATCGTAACCCTGAAGGGAAAGGTCACTGGGGAGAAGTATAGAGAAGTTTTAACTGACCAGGTCCATCCTATGATGCAAACTTTATTTCCTGCAGGGGATGAAATTTTCCAAGATGATAATGCTCCCATTCATGCAGTCAGATTTGTCCAATCAAGGTTTGATGAACATGACGATAAAGTGGAACATCTACATTTGGCCTGCACAGTCCCCAGACCTCAATATAATCGAACTGTTGTGATCTATTTTAGAGCTTTCAATCCGGAATCGATGTCTTACATCTTCATTTCTCATGGAACGTTCACAATATTCCTCTAAACATAATTCAGAATTTGTACGATTCGATTCCCAGGTAAATCCAAGCTGTATTACATGTCAAAGACGGTCCTACTCAGTATTAATAAAGGATTCCTTCAAAATCTTGGGTGTTTCCATTATTTTGACAACCACCTGCAGTACAATTTTAATCGACCGTAATTTTTTATTTTAATGAAATGAAATCACATAAACAAATGCTGCAAATTTTTTGTGTTACATTATTGGAACGAAGATAACTACTATATTGTTCGAGTTATTTAAAATAAATGAGAAAAACGATTTAGCAAAACCTTTCTATTTGAATCATGATAAACATTAAGTAGGCTAATAAATCTCTATATTAGTTTGCAATATCTTCTTTTAGCAGAAGCGATCACTTCAACAGATCTTGGCAACGATTCCTTTTCTTGTAGCACGTTTTTGACTTGATAATCTTGAAAACAAAAATATATACCAATTTCTATCCTGATCTCTGCTGTGATCTGCAACCCATCTTAACTGAATGATTCTTAAATATGTCAAAATTTTCAACGAGATTTAGTCCTTGTGAAGTAAGAGACTAGTCAAGCATTTTTACTTGATTCTGCCCTATAAAAATCTATTCTATTTTTGAATTGTGACAGGAAGCTAAGTCATATTGGGATGTTCTGTTAAATGTTTTCATGAATGCCATAATCTTACGTAATATTTTATATACTTCAATTGTTGTACTTTGTATTTGCTTCATGTTTTTAAGAGAAACTATGCTTCTAGCTCCATTTGTTGGGAAAAAGCCTAAAACATCTATCTAATTAGAATGATACTAATATATTATTCAAAATTTTATATACTATTCACGATAAAAATGATTACAAAACGCGAAAATTAAGGCTTAAATAAAAATTTGCTTCTTTTGAGAGATTTGAGTTCAATTTGTCCAATTAGGAAGAAAGGAATGCTATTTATGAAGATTACAATAAGGAATTATCCAATCATCATGTATTAATATAATCATCAAAAAGAAATATTCATTTCTTTTTGAGTACATATTTAAATTTGCTTATTGTAAATTATGATTATTAAAATAAAAAAAGACTTAAATAATCATAAAATATTCAACTCATTATTTCACAAAGTAAAATAAAAGATTTATAATTTAAATTACAAATTTGAGGAATGTTTACATTGTGAGTCTAGTGATAATTTAAAATTTATATTAAAAATTTTGAATTGTTCAATTGCAATTAAACTTAACACTTTAAGCATTTATAATACTAGTTACAGAGTTAATATTTAATGCTTAAATATATATGCTTATAATAAATTTAATTTCAGTAATTCGTGTTTCATTTCTTTTTTTTATGAATATTTGCCAACCTCAAATTTTTAGTAATATACTACAAGTTAAGCTTTATTAAAAAATCTCGTTTTTTCATTTTCATTATTTTCAAATCATGTAAAGTTTAGCATAACTTAATTTTGCTTTTTGGATATAAAGCTTAAGTTATAAATATAATTTAAATTGCCGCTACGATAATATATTACAAATGATTGTTTTTGTGTCTAAATTTGAAAAAAGAAGTGATTAGATATATGTAGCAATTTGTAATAGCTTTTAAATATAAAAACACAATTTCTTTATTTTTAAAAAAAAATTAAATTGGTATCATTTTTTAAATTTATCATTATTTGACTGTAATTTAATAAAATATCTATTAATTAATTAATGTTTCCTTTTAAAAATTAATGTTATAAAATTTCAAATCACACAAACAATTCTCTCAAACTTTTAAGTTAATTTGTTAAAATTAAAATACATTATGCTGTTACATATAATGCCACTAATATTTGCCAGATATAACTTTTACGTATATGGCATTAGTATATTTTTGAATAACGTATTTAGAGAGTTATTTGTTTTTAAGAAATAAATACTTTTTTAAAGTTGCAATAATCTTTAACTAAATAAAAATTACTTTGAAATATAAAATTTTGAATTAATTACTTTATAAAAATAGCATATAAAAAATCCATACAATGGTAATATGTTAAGTCACATTGTAAAAAAATATTTAGCTTTTGTAAATTTATTGTTAATCTAGTAAAACTCTTAAAAATGTTAGTACTTTAATTTATTATTACACATTGATTAATATTTTGAAAATAGTTTATCTACTAAAATGAAATATTTTGTGGCTTATAGTAAATTTATAAATAGGATCAAGATTTTTTTTAATATTAGAAAAATTGCTTTTTTCTTTCTCCATATTGAAATATTTCATACTTCAGTGCTTAGTGCTAAATATAAAATTTCCTTAAAAAATTTCTTACTTATTAATCATCATTAAAAATTGTTACTTACTAAAGTTAAATTACAATAATATTCAAAATTCTTATTTATAATAAAAATTGGAATAAATATGCCATTCAAATTATAAGCATTTATTACTTTTCTTTAAGCACCTAAGATCATAAATATAATTTCAAATGATCCTTAAATGTATTCAAAATATCTTATCTACTACTTTATATTAAAATATAAATATCATTAGTAGTCATGTTTCTGCTTTGAAAATTGCTAAACGATTCTCAGCATCCAACCAACAATTATGTATGCAAGTCTCAGAAACACGATACCTAAACTCCTGAATTATTCACCTAAGAAAATGATAAGTTCAGACTGTAATTTTTATTGATTAAAATTTAACAATGAAACCATATTAAATATTTATGTTGTATAAAATATGTATAAACCTCTGAAGTTACATTTCCAGGATATTTATAATTGCTTTTATTGTAATACTCATTCTATTATATGACTGATATCATGTGATCGGAAAAATAACGTAAATTTTGACAAGTGTAGTGCACATTTTTAATTACAAATTCCTTTTTATTAAAAAATTTAAAATTAGCTCTTACCTAATTACAGTATAACTCCATGCAACTCATTAAAAACAACTTTTTGCCATTTTAAGTGACACAAATTTTGGAAAATAATTTTAAGTTTTCAAGAAAAGACAACAAACGTCTTAAGAATATCTTTAATGAGGAATTATTGTCATTCAAAATTTTCATTTATATAAAACATTTAAATATTTACATTAACATTTAAATATTTACAATTTATATTTAAAGATTAATTGTCTTATCAACATATAAAAGCATATTTATAAAACATTGTGCGGCCAGTGGGTCCTTAAGCAGAGATTAAAATGACTCACCCCCTTTGTAGTGAATTTCCCTTTGTTGTTCAGAACCGTTGCTTTCCTTTTGTTAGACTCTTCTTTTGGTCAGGCCTGTGCTTCACTGCTCCGTACCTTTTCTTTTTATCATCGGCGGACTTTGTAGTTCCCAAGGTCTCATCGTAAGGTTGGGCTTCTCTTCCTAATATCTCGTCGGTGGCTTTCAATTCAAATTTATCTGTGAATCTCTGGATATCTGCATATCTCCATGTCGGAATACTGGATGCTGAAAATCTGCATGCCGGAATGGTGTTCGGAGGATCAACTCCTTAACTTTTATATTGCCTTCATCTCTCCTCCCATTTTCTTCTATTGGATATTTTCTTGTATCCCATCGGTGTTAGGCTTCCAGGGAATGGTCAGAAATCTCCCCTCCAAAACCCTTGATTGGCCACACACAAACAAAAAGGAGAATATTTTAATTTCATATGGACCACCCATACATCCCAAGGGGAAAAAGGACCCTGGGATGGAAAACTGCAATAAACTTTAAGTGCAGTTTTAGGGTGCCACTTTGAAATATATAGTTTTATTTCTTTATTACCCTTGTCTCTTTATATTACAATTTTTTATGTTTCCTTTCTTTTATATTTTAAAAACTACTGCCGAGAGGAATTGTTACAGAATTCATTAACAGTAAAACATCTGTTTCCTCTGCGGCTCCTTTTATCTAATGATTTCAAAACTAATAGAATTTACAATTATATATATTAAACAATTAGACAAATATAGTACAACCTCAAAATCACATCGGACAATCCTGCTGCAATATACGGTTGACTTTGAGTTGATTAGTGTCTGATGTTATCCTGAGACACATGTCTCAAATCATGAACATGTTGGGAGCCAGCTACCAGCTTATTTCAATGTGCTGTTTAATGGGAAAACATCAGCGAGGGGGTTGGTCTTGGAGGAATCATACCATGTTGCCCTTGGAAGACCATTAATAAAATTTCACAATTGGAACAAAAGAATGTCATCAACACGATGTTGGCAAGTTAAGGTTCCACATACCACAACTAGAGTGGACCGGATATCTTAGGCTAAGGCTGGTCCGATCATTACTTCTGCTGTGTGGGCAATATGTAGCGTGACATTGTGGGTGTAAGTGAACTGTTCACTAGAACGCCTCCACATCCATAAGCGGTTATCAGCTATCGCCAAAACGAACTAGAATCCAGCATTAAACAAGACGTTTTATCAATCTGCGGCATTTCTAGTCGCTTGAGCTTGTTGTAGTTGCAGAAAATGCGGTGTTAAAGGAAATACACGAAATAAGTACTTGGATCACAAATTTACTTCCAAATGGCACCTGGAAATGGTTTGTGGAACAACTGTGACACCTTTATCTGCGTGTATCATATATGCAGTCTCCACGTGATCTACAAGCACTTGTGCCACAATATCCTTCAATCCTCTCGCCTTATCGTTTTCATGATCATCCCAAACCAGCGCACCGCAGTAGGTATCTTCTTGTATTCCCTATTTCCACAATGTTCTGATGGTGCACTCATGACGAACGACCTGATGATCAACATGATGCGTCGACAGCTTGCTATTATTAAAGTGATTATGACACTTCTCTGGAGCTGGCATAACTGTGCAAAATGTCTTCTCAAATATCTCCGTCAATTTTTGCTTACTAAAGTTCGCATGTCATCCTAGCGTCGAAATGCGATCGCCTGTTTTTGAATCTACACCTCTGCGCCTGTTTTTATAGGGTCCAATTCCAGATTGTAATGCCACTACTGGGTGTGTGGTTATGTTCATTTTCAACAAACATGTATCATTTGCATATCGGATTTCAATGTACTTATTTACAAAATTTTGTACTTTACTCAATCTGGTGCCTTTATTTCATTGTTCTTGTGTGTTTAAGGTAGTCTAGAGTAGATTTAATCACATCTCATATAACCTTTTTTACAAAATGAGCAAAATCTCACACTTCACAGACATTCAAAGAGGTTAAATTGAAGGAATTTAACTGGCTGGAGAAAATTTGACCATATCATCACAGTTTTTATTAATTTATAGAAGTACTGTATTTAAAGTAGTAACTCTATACACACATCATGAAAAGATAAATTTAGAAAACCAAAACGTTGAACAAAAAAAGAAGTTTGATGAAAGATGTTGTATGGTATAGAAGTGAATTCTTATTGTCTCAACAGAAAACAATTGAAAAAAAAGTTAAATGAGCAATGATTTCAATCAGCATCTGGATTTTTCAGTGTAAGCAATTATTATCAGAAAGCACCTTCATATGCAGATCATTTATGGTGAATCTGAAATTTATACGCCATTTATCACAAACCTTGCAGCAAAACAACATTTAAAATATTACCCAACCACAAAGTTTTAGCTATTGATAGGTTAAAACAAAAATTTGGTAAGACAAATCATCTTTCATATTTTTCTCCACATTAGGGTGAATGCATTTTTGAAGCATACGCAATTTTGAGATCGCTCATTTCTACTATTCAATATAGAGATAGATTTGTGATAAAAAATACAGTCATGTTACTATTTTCTTCTGTCAAGATTGTAATTCTTAAAGTAGCACTAAGGAGATGCATAGAGGTGTTTTGTTTGAATATGTGCATCATCCTGTGTTCTAACTTTTTCTAACAGAGTCCATCCTAGATTTTACAAAGTCTATTCAAAATTACTAATTTTTATCCGAAGGAGAAGAAATATTTTAGGATTATAATGATTTTATTCCCTCCGAGGGAGTTTTATGAATGCAAAGAAAATTATTTCAAAGTAATATAATCGTTATTGTCAATTTTAAAGAATTCAATCTGAAATTGATATCTTCTTTTAATCTCTCACTGAACTTCTTGAAATCACCATGAAGAATTAAACAATATTTCTAAAAAAAATACTTTTTTGGATTTTTATGATTCGAATTCCAAGTGAAACTAGGTTTTAAGAAGCTTAAAGGCAATATTATCGTATATAGCAAAATCTTCTTACTTATTTTACATTGTTTTTCAATTATTTGTATACTGAAATTTATATTATATTAATATTAAATTTATATTATTATTAATTGTACTATATATTTCAGTATTAGTAAGTATACTTTTAATGATTTTAAAATATCCAGAGTTTATAAGCAATGCCAATTTGGCTTTCATAAATAAGTCATATACACTAATAAATCCTAAAAAATAAACATTAATTTAGATAATAACTAAGTGGTATTTTTACTCATCATTCTCATTAAAATGTAAACTTGTCAATAATTTCATGGAAATTAAGTACAACTTTATAAATTTTAAATGTAGAAGTTAGTTTTCAAATATCTTATATTAGAAAACCTCTGAAGCTCCTCAACAGTTTAACTGCATTTGATAAAATAATAGGCATGTAAGTCTTGCTAGTAGATGTCAAATTACCTTTTAATTAGTCAATTCAAAAACAAGGGTGTTGATGTATGAAAGGAGTAAAGAAAGTTGTTTTCAGAAAAATATACATAAAACATTGATTTTTTTTCTTTTTTAAAATGAATTTATTTACACTTTGACTATTTCTTAATTATTTTATCGAGGACTTATTAATTTTTCTTAGCCTTTTGTGTTTTTTAATTTATGTAGTTTCCTCCATTAAAAATAATGAAAATATTTTATCATAAATTCAAATCTTTAAGTAAAATTGTTAATTCTTGGTGAATATTTCTATCGAAAAGTGATTTTAATTGGCTGTTTTTATATTTTTACATGTTAATTATGCAGATGTTTTCAATATTAGGTAATTAAATCATGAAATCAGTTTTAGTATCTCTTGTTTATCACAATTAATCGAAATCATTTACTTTATTTTTTTAAAATAATTTGAAGTTTTGTATTTAATATCAAGGAAAATAACTTGCTTGTACTTTTTGCTTTACTTATTGTTCTTTTAAAATATTATATAAGGACATTCATGATGCCTTGTTGTACAATATAGTGAGGAAATAATAAGACTTCAACCATATATTGTTTTATGATCTTATACTTCACAAAATTCAAATACAAGACTTCATAATAATATTCTTTACACTCAGTGACATGTGTTGGAATATATATGTCATCCGCCATGCTCCAAATGCAGTTGAACTGATAATTAAATGTCACAAAATTGCTACTAATTTTAAATTAGCTTTCGAATTCTCTTGTGAGCAGGAGATTACAACCACTTATAAGCGCTCTCATAGAATATTTAATTTACTCTTATGTATCATTGTTAATAATATGTAGTCTGAAAAGATTAAGGAAAGAATTAATGGCATTAATAGTATGTATTTTAAAAGTTCTAATCAAAAAACGTAAATTTAGATTAAGGTAATTAAAAAGTTTTGATAGTTAAAATTGTTGTGTACAATTTTTGAAATTGTTGGAATGTTTGTATAGAAAAAAATTGATGATTATTTAAACGATGTCCGAATTTAATTTATAGAAAAACTCAACCATTCCAATAGCTGTATTTAATTAGCAACATGTGTAATACAATTTAAATGAAATCAAACTTTATTACTTATCAAGAAAAAAGTGTTGTTACCTTTGTTTAAATTTCTCATCATTTATATTTTATCTCATATCTATTTAATTTATTATTTGCAAAAATGAGAAATAACTTTCTTAAAAACAACCGTCATTATTAAAAATAATTTTTAAATTACTAAATATGTATATTTATATACACATAAATATACAAATATGTATATACCTTTTTAAATTTTTTAAATCATTTTATTATTTTTGTATATTTGTGTTTGTTAGTATTTTTATATCAAATTTGAGTGGTTTAGTGTACGAAATTTCTATGTTTTATTCAATATATATATTTTTTTCAAGCAAAATAAATTGCTCAAAATTTATTTGATTTACGGAAAAATATATTTATAAAGCTATTATTATTTTGCATTTTGTTATAAGAAAGTTTTTAACAAAATAAGAACTGATTTCTAATTGAAATCAAATCTTGGTCCTGGAGGCTATTCTATTAGTTCGAAAATAAAAGCATTTAGACAACAGAAGTTTCGTTGAATAGAATAAAAATTTCTGAAATAAAAACAAATGTTCAGAATATTGAGATCAGATGTCACTGGAAATCCGTAATTTTAAGCAAGATTCTCAATTTCTACGTATGATAAATGGAAGATGTTTGTGCTACAATCAAATGAGCACTGAAGAATGTCAAAGCTGTTAGAGAATAATTATTACGATGGCGAGAAGCCAGTAACCGTCTGAAGAAACAATGAACGAAGTGGACGGAGTGCGCTCTTAGAAACATGATGATGAAATTTTAGTGAACAGAACAGGTTGCCTTCCAGGAAAAGGAAGAAACAGGATCAATAGCGCAATCGTAGAAGATATTTTTACAACGGCCTTGGAAGCCACAATTGAATCAATTCACGGACGTATCAGTGTACCTACGATTTCCTATTCCCTTCATGTGCCCTATTACACCATTATCTCTATATCATGCTCAGAATTCTTATTTTCTACTCTTACAAGATACCAATGGCTCCACAATTAGAAAGTCATGATCCGGAGATTCACAAAACAGTAGCATTGAAAATTTTTGCGAGAATGACGATTGATGATTTCTGAGCATGGAACATTCAGTGGGTGGATGAAGCCCACTTTTACCTTAAAGAACACGTGACTTCCCATAATTATGGCATCAGAGCAGCTGAAAACGTTGACCTGATGCAAAAGTGATCATATGGTGCAGATTAACTGCTTTATTCTTCCTCTTTTCATTATTTTTAAATAAGTGATTTCTCAAAGACTAAGTACCAGTTCGGTAAGCGGTCTGTGGTACTATGACATGAAAGAAATCAATTTAATTCCTATTTTCCTCATACTGCCTTCAAAAATTGTATCCATGCAAAAATAAATAATCGGATTATAATTCTTATCACAAAGTCAGACATTTTTGGCATGATATGTACTGATTGAAATTTCAATAGCTTTTCTGAGCTGAATAAAGCAGAAATAAGAAGTGCTTATTGTATGAAAATTTATCTATTTAATTTGCGTCTAGTTCAGGAGACTTAAATACGCATTTTAATTTTTTAATAAAATAAACTAATAAAAACAAATGAAGTTTATTATACATAATATGCGTAAATCTAAAAACAATGTTTCAATTCTTGCTCTCATTACCAGCAATAAATGAAAAAGTAATATTTATTAAGATTTTTGAAAGTTCAGCTTAAGTGATATATATTTGCATTTGGGAAATACAGAATGTTACAACTGGAAAAAATGTCCATTGATTGCAAATGCTTAATTTTTATTCCATGAATAAAATTACCGTATTTTATAAAATTCGCTAATTTTCCATAAAGATCAGAATAATTCACAAAATGGTGAGAAGGTGAAGATAATATAAAAACAAAATAATCTTCTAAGGGGTGATTAACAAAAAAAGGGGTGAAACTTTTGCTTGCTTTCTAAAGGAGCTTAACATGAGATCAACGTTATGTAATGTCTAGACAATTTTGATATCGAAATAGCAAGTGCTCTCTTTAGCGTTGGACCGATAACGTTAAGAACCATATTTTCCTTTACCTAGACATTATTGATTCTAACATCAGAATTCCTAAATGCATTCCAGTATAGTTTAATGGGTGCCATTTCTTATAGCAGTTTCAGATAAACTAGAGTAGATCAATGATTCGTAAAAATTGTCAAGAGTAGTTTAAATTTTTTATATTAAAATTTATCACAAAATTTTGTTAAATGTTTGAAAAAAGTGGATTTGTGTGTGTGGTGTGTGTATCTTAAATCATTGGAAATAATTATTTTTCCTAGTATCTATTGTATAGGTTATGAGACTTTTGAAAATGCTTTGAATATAAGTTGAAGCTTAGTTTGCATGTGTTAAGTTAATTTTAATTTTGATATTTATTAATAATCTAATGGCATTAAATGTGAATGTTTAATCATATTTTATGTTGGACGTGCATACCCGGAATAAATAGAAAAAACATTAAAATAAGGCAAATTAACATTCTGAATAAAATCAATGCTTTAAATTTTATTTCACTTTAGCGCAGCAAATACCAGGCTTAAATAAATTAAACACAATGAAATATATAATTTATTTTATGAGATAAATCAATAAATTAACATCATTTTAAATGATAAATTTATTTTTAAGAACTACTTAATATTTTATCAAAACTAGCCATTTATTGTATAAGCTAAATAGATTTATTTGATTAATAATATACTTTCCTTTAGTTTCAATGAATTATATTTTATTTTTACCAGAAGTAGCTACTTAAAATTTAATGGAAAATAAATTCAACGGGAAATTCGAATTTCCGTAATATTATCCGATAGTTCTTGTTATTCCTTAGATTTCATATTAGAACATCATGTGATAAACGTAATCACAAGTAATGTTTTTTTATTAATAATATTGTTAAACTAATAAATAAATTAACTTTACAATAAAAAATTATAGTTAAAATTAATAATGTGTAATGCAATCAAAATAAAAATTTCTCTATTAATATTATTTAGCTGATAAACATATATTTTATCAATTGTTAATCACTCATTTGTATTTAAGGGAATTATTTATTAAATAAAATAAACAATATGCAAATGAAGATTATTTTTATTAATCATTTAAATAAACACTTTTTCCCGAGTTGTTTTAATTAATAGATTAAAGCAAATTTGTTAATATCATATATAATTCTTTTACATATTATTTAGAAGAAATTATCAAAAAATAAATGCATATTTCTTCGAAAACCAGTAAAAGTAAGTAAGATAAAAATAGAAAGTTTTAATTAGCATAATGAACATAACTGTTTATTTAAATTGATTGACCAAATATGTGAATCAATCTAAATTAAAATTTTAATTTTTAAGTTATGGAATTTGAAAGAAAACATTATTTTCCGAATTTAAAATTGAACTTTGTTATTTACTTAAAATATTACTCTAATAATATTTTTAATCTTATAATATAGAATCTAATAATCTAATAATATAGAAATCAAAGCAAACTGTAGATAATTTGTTGTGGAACGCCACATGTGGTTAAAGATTAAATATTGTGTTCACGGATCTGAGAACAAAAAATGTTTTGTTTA
>JAPDSC010073121.1:0-17860 GCA_026290005.1 Latrodectus geometricus | reverse complement strand
TTAAATTTTAAACTAGTTTACTTAATTAACTCTATTCAAATTAAGAAAGATATGTCAAATCTTGTGTTAAATTAAAATTTAAAAAATCCAAGTCTATCCAGTCATTACATACAATTTTTTATTGTACAATATCCATTTGAAGAATAATTTCCAAATATTCAGTAATAATCATTCCCATTACATTATTAACAATGATAATATTTTTAAATAAGTCCTACCAATTTTTCAAATTACAGTATTTTTATTTGTTTGTGTGTATGTAAATGCACAGCTTTACTTAAAATGTAACTTTCAATGAGATATTTCTTCTGGAAGTTATGGTAATATGTACAACAAAACATAAAAACATTTTTTATCCTTACCTTTTATAATTATTTGCATCTTCAAGAAGAACAGAAATTTTTTTTGCATTTTTCTTATCTCCATCTAAAGATTTGTTTAATTTTTTCAACTCAGCACTCAAATAGTACCACATTTCATTCACATTATCCTCAATGTGTCTTCTTGTTTCTTCAAATTCTTTGCTAGGTTCTTTGATATCTAATGAGTTAAAATATCTAAAGTAAATATTTTTAAAAGTTAGTATCAAAAATAAAATTTTATATTATCAAAAAAGAAGATGGCCAAATTTTACACCTCATGAAAGTATACATAAACAGGTTATCACCTTTAATGCTATTAAATTGAATAAGTTAAAAATATCATTTAAATGATTAAAAAAATTTAACACATAAATTTTGTAGAATATTTTATAAAACTATAATATTTTACAACTTTGTCATTAAATTTGAAATATACTTAGAATTCAAAACTGTAGATGATAAAAATGTTACAGACTATCGATAATGGAATAAATCCATAAGTATGAATACATCATCATTAAATTATTTAAGAAGAAAATGTATATGGTGTCATTGTGCTGTAATATGTTATGTTTGAGTCTAAAATATTTAAATAAAAGCTATCTAAAAAAAAATCAAGGAATCCGAACATAAAGATTGTATTTATAATAGAACAAAGCAAAAATCAAATTTTATTTTATGAGGCATAAATATCAGCTTTAGTACTGAAATTTTCAATGTTTCCTACCATGAAAATGCAAATGAAGACACATATACATTGAAAAGTTCTCAAGAGAATATACACAAAGAAAATCATCAAAAAATCTTCATAAATTTTCTTGGTGTTCATGCCCACAAAATTTATTACATTAAAAATATAAAGTTGTACTTTACATTAGTAAATAAAATTCATAATTGTGTTTCAACTAGCTGATAACATTGAATACCAAAAATCTAAATCAACTAATCATATTTAAGATAAATTAAATAAAATTTCAATGTACATAAAATAGAAAATGCTTCTCAAAAATAAATGTTAGCATGAAAAAGATAGTAACATCATTTAATGTAATGAATTAAGTAGTAAAAATTTTTAATACAAAAAAGATACCAATTTTTTTATAAGTAACTGGATTTTTTAGAATAAAATATAAGCACTACATAATGAAACCTTTCAAAATTTTTAAACAAATTTAAACTTATTTCAATTATATTGTTGTAAATTAATAAGAAATTAACTTCTAAAATGAATAATACTTAAGTAATTTATTGCATAAGACTGGACTTTTGGAATATTGAAAAATATTTTCTAAAAAGTAAAACATTTCAAAGTAATCAAAACATTTAAATTACCCTACACATACTGACTTATTTCTTTGACAATTGTTAAAAATATTTAAAAAGAAATAAATAAAAAAAATGTAAATACAAGTGGCTATTTTAAATGAAAAAAAAAATGTATTTTCCTCTTAAGATAAAAATTTTATACACTTTCATAAGTGTGATACTAATATTACTAAAAATACTTATTATTATGTCATTTGATAATGAAAATAATAAAAATACTATGAACAATAATTTATTATACTCATGCATAAAAAACTTGTCAAAATACAAGATAAAATATTATATATATATATATATATATATATATATATATATATATATATATATATATATATATATGATTTGAACATTATTCCCTATTTGTGGTGAACATCAACTGAAGAAAAACTTCTAGAGATACATTATTTGAATGAATTATTTCTAATACTTCACAATTAAATGACCTTTTTTCTCAATAAAAGAACATTTCTGAAGAAATATTAAAAAACAATAGATAACATCAAAAACGTTATATCTGCAATGGAAAAAAACTACAAAGAACACATAATGAGTTTCATTAAATATCAATATTACAACAGAAAAAAATAAACCTATTTGCTAAAAACTATTGTACTAAACTATATAGACAGATGGATAATCTGATATGATTATCAGACTGATCTGATATGATAAAACTGAAAAGTTTCTTTCAGATTTTGTGTAGCATAATTATTTAAAAATACACATGAAGTATCATATGTAAATATATATATATATATATATATATATATATATACAATAACTTAATACAAGATTATATTAGTGCATTAAATAACATAAGGAATATTTCTTATCAAGTTAAAATACCTATTATTTCAATTAAAAAATATTACAGAATTGAAATTAAATTATTAAATCTAGAGTTCCTTTCCTTATAAAATTTAAACTTTATATATGTAACATTCATAATACTATTTACAATTTCATTTTACAAGAGCTTATTAATAATATTAAACACTAGTTTTTACTCGGCTATTGAAAAACTTAAAGATATAAGAGTGACATAAAATAATACTACAAAAATGTTCATTTCAGATAGATGTGACAGTAATTAATATCCCTTTAAAAAAGAATGCTTAAATATATTTTTCTATCAAAATTTTACATTTAAATGTAATTTTGATTTTAAGCATGATTTTACAACATTTTAATTTATCACAATAAGAAAAATGCATTAATTTTAGAAAAAAATGTTTCATTAAAAAAGCATGAAAAATTAATGTGTCAAGTTTTCTTCTAAGCTAAATATTATAATTTTTGTGACATTAAGCCCATAAAATAACAAAAATGTATAACAGTAACAAATAAGGAAAGCAATTATAAAAATAAGCAATATAGGGAGAAATATTCACCTATTTTTTTTATACTTGATGGCTGCTCATAAGTAACCTCGTTTATTTTTAAACCCGGATCAAAAGAAGAGAGAGAAATTAGCTTTTCCTTCTTCTCAGAATTAGATGAAGACAATCTGAAAAAATAAGGAGAGTAAATAGGAAAAATGAGTAAAATATTATATAAAACTTAATCTTACACAAACTAAAATACTTTTAAAATTTAAAAAGTTAGCACTCATTTACATTTTGCATTCTATTTGCCTTTTTAACAAAGTTCTTTTAAAATATTTACTCTTTCTGAAATTAGTAGAAAATTAGATTACCATTATATTTTGATCATTTAATTGGTATAGGGGTAAGATGAGATTACTTAAGACATAAATGTCAAAGAGCATTTTTACAGCTCCTGTTAACTTTTAAAAATGTCATTTCTTACAAGTTAAAAAACACTGTAAAGCATTTTTACAAATGAAAAATACTGCATGCCCTGCCAATTTCCCATTAAATTTGGATTCTTTTGGAGGAAAAAAGAAAAATGTAATAAAATATTAAAATTTAATAAATAATAAAATGTAATATTTAAGCAAATTATCTTAAGATTATTTTGTGCAAAAATTTGTAACTAAATAAATTTCTACTAAGAAAAGTTTGAATTTTTATCTTTAAGTGCAAATATTTTAACTAATTTTCTGAACAATAAATACTAATTTTTGTAGTTTGCTATATGTAAAACATTTGGCTTTAGAATTCATACAGCTTATTGCCACATACCATAATGTGAGACCAAATAATTATATCCATAATTATGAAAATATCAACCATTTTAAGAATTTGACATATGAAATGTTATTTTAGTTGTTAAGAGTTCAGTAAAAATAATCAATATATAAAAACAATAAAAAAAATATAATTTGTATATATATATAAGAATGTTCATCCCATGAGCTACTATTGTAATGCAATTTCCATGTCACATAAATCAGCAGGAAAAATTAAGAAATGTTTCTACAAAGCTCCATTTTCAAGATTGTAATATTCATAACATTTTATCAACACAAGTTTTTTACTTAAAATATAAAAAAAAGGTTTGATTAATTTTTTAAAATTTACTTTTAAGATTTACTTTTCATTGCAAAAATTTTAAACAAAGAAATAATGATAAAAATTGAAACAGTGGATTACAAATCGATCTGTTTATAATTATGTTAATTAAGATGGAAGAAGCAATAGAATATTTACAAAGAGCAACAACACATTACTTTCTTTTATAAAACATTAAATAAAAATCTTGTGGTACAATACTTAAATTTTATAGACAATATTATACATTCTTATATCATTTATAAAGCATAAACATATTATTACAAAATGTTTCTGTTTCATTCTTATTAAACTAAACTCAGTGGTATGACAGCCTGTATGGCCAAGGCCAACAGTGCTAATATCTGTTTCCATGGCTGAGAGACCTGGGTTGTGAAATATGTGTCATGGTTAGGTGATCACAAACCAAAGTGTTTAGTCCTCAACCATGCTTGGTATTTAGTTTTATCAATGCTCTAAGGAATGAAAGGCTAAGTTGATCTTTTCCAGCCCGAGGACTGAATTTTGTACCTATGCCTTAGGAGTGCATAGTGCTACCACTATGCAAAACGCCAGGCTTCTTTATTCCCATAACTCATTATAATAGTCTAAGTGCAAACATTATTTATATTTGTCTGAGCTTAAGATCATCAAGTGCAAAAGCATTTTGTATTAAATAATTTAGATAAATTATAGTAATTTGGATCTTATTGGCTGTTTTTATTAATAAAGCAAATCTATGCTTATTATGACTGCATCTTTAGAAATTTATACCTATGATAGTAAATTTTAATAATACCTGAAATAATATTACAGATTTACCTTGGTTTGACCAGACTGAAACATATAAAATAACAGATGTGGCATTGATTGCCATATCTATATTAACTAAAATAAATGGTTTTTTTTATTAGATTTTGCTAATTTTATAATACACATATTTTCTTTTTAACTGTTAAATGTCCTAGTCCATTTCATGAGTCCCAAATGCAAACCACTATCCATGACTATTCCTCCAGGTAGAAAGACTTTAAAAAAAATTTCAATTATGGTTTCAAATCCTTTTTTGTAAGCTGTTAGTAAATATTGTATGAGATGGAATTTGAAATTGTTACTATAGAATGATAAATAACCCAAGAATAATTAATGTGAAATTACCTTTACATGACAATTAGATAAATATATTTATAATGTTAAAGAACTCTTAATTCTTTAAAATAACCAACTAACTATGAAAATAGAATTTAGTAATGTAAAAATGCAAAAATATGATAATACATATATTTTTTAATATATCACTCTATGATGAGATTTTATTGCATTTATTTAATAAAATAATATTCAAATTTTAAATTCTATGAAAAAATTACTTACTGTAAAGAATTTAAAAGAGATTTTAGTTCTTCATTTTGCAATTTCAAAGCTTCTAATTCTCCTAATGCTCGAGAAAGACGAACAAGAATTTGTTCATCTGGTTCATTATTATGGAACATTGAACCACTAAGTAAAAGGATAATAATCAACCATGCAGCTAAGAACCCAATCACTACTCGACCAATTGTGAATACCACCATTATAACTATGGAAGAAAATAGCAATTAATAATTTCACAAAATATATCTAAAATCCTTAATATATTACAAGCATTTATAAATAAAATTATCAGTCTATTAAATTAACATTTCTATCATAAGGTATCAGAAAAGAAATAACAAATGACACATAAATAAAATAATTATTGCTAAAAAAATATTAAGATGGAGTTTTTAAATAGAATCAGCATTTTCCATTATAATTTTTTAACACTGAAATGATGTTTCTTTTCATGAAATTTAATCCCTTGCACAAACAACATTTTAGTCAACGAATATAAAATAACAAGTGTTAATATGTGGCAATTTGCCCCATTAGACTTTTGGCTAGCAAACTAGCATGATACTTTTCTTTTTAAGCAATTTTCATTACAAAATTTAATTTTAATTTATTAAGTCAAGATTTTTAAGAATCATCAGCTTCATATTTTAAGAATCATCAGAATCAATCCATATCAAAAAAAAAAAAAAAATATTTAAACTGAGTCCAATTAAAGCTGTATACAAAAGGAAGTTAACATAAAAATCTTTTTTGTCAATGCTAAAAATTTCTTATGTTCAGAAAATGACAATCAGTGGAGTTTATAAGTTCTAAGCATACAGAAATCATTTCTCTAACAAATTATGTTAGTTCTGCGTTATAGAAAAATGCATTGGTCATATGATCATTCTTGTAAAACATGCTTTTATGACCTCATATAATGAGTAAAGTACAAATGAGTCACATTCAAGTTTTCTCATTAAAGGAGGTCTAAATTGAAGAGCCATTACAGAAAAACTATGTAATGAATGAAATATGAGTATTTTATTAAAATCAAACTAAGAATATTTTAAACAAAAAATTTATACATATGTAACTAAAAAAGTTAATTTCAAATAAATCAAATAATTTCAAAAATAATTTTATTACATGTTTATTTGCTGTTGGAAATAATGTTCCACCACCATCATTTTTTAGTAGAATGTTCAAAGGTTTACCCTTTCGAATTTTTGTTATTTTCTTTACTTAAGATCTTAAGAAAAGGAAATTGTACAGTTATTTATCTATGAAACTATTACATCTTCTTATTCCTCTGTATTTTTTAAAATTTCACTATCTAGTGATTCTTTGCTTCCCCTTTCATATTTTTTCTGTATTTTTATATATGGTGCAAGATTTATTTTGAATTCAGGAAATCATTCCACTGCAGAATCACAATTCATAACAAATATTTCCAAATGTTTAAGCAATATAAATATTGACACAATGTACAAATGTTTGTACAAATCATTATAAATTTCACAGTATAGAAATACAACATGAGGAATCCCTGCATTATATAGGAGAAAATACACAAGGGCCATGAAATTGCTTAATAAGAAAACATGTTTATAAGAATACCACTCTATAGGAAAGATTACTATATTCACAATATCAAAAATTATTTTTGCTTTGTATTACTAGCACAAACCTAAAAGAAAAAATATAGTAACAAAATAAATAACTTTTTGATATATGATTTTAATATTTTATGCAATTAAATTTAAAATTTATCTTTAATATTATAAATTAATTTTAGTTTAGTATACTATATTTGATTGAAAATAGGAAAATTCTTGAGTAATGTCATCATTATCACCATAGTTGGATTAAAAACTTCTTGTGGACCAATGCTTTCTGAAAAAATATTCACATAATGACCTCTGGTTTATCTTCACTCTGCAATTATTTTTCTTAGTTGTCAAAACCTCAACTCCAGTTTGCAAATATGCTACATTTTTTTTAAATTAGAAAATTTCATTGTGACTATTGGTAGAGTCACATCAAATATAATACAAATTGATAAGATTGCTAATGCATAAAATGGTCATGAAATAATGAAACACCAATAAAAGAAAAAGAAAAAATCAAATAGGTTTACATACATGTCATCATGAATTTTATCTTTAAGTAAATAAATAAATTTTTGAAATTATATATACTCTAAACTTGTTTAATTTGATTAAAAAGAATTAATTTTTGAAATGTTTGTTTCCATAAAATATTTGTAAAAGCTTCTTACTGCTTATAATTTTTTTTTTTTCATTTCACATTGTAATTGATAATAGTTTATTATTTCAACTTCAAGCATTTTTCCCCCTAGATTAAGAATTTCAGAATATTGTACTCTGAGGATTTTCTATATCAATTGAGAATACAGGATTACATTATTTAATATGGATCTAGAAAAAAAAGTTTTTTCACTGAGAATCTATTTTCAATTGCGTATTGCAATGTAAAAACAAAAATAATTTTACAATATAAGAAAAATCTCAATGTTGATTAGTAGAAAAATTAAATAAAAAATGTTATCAGGCATTTGATAAAGAATTCATCATTTACCAAAATTTTAAAATATTTTTTTTACTAATTCTAATATTTTTAATGCAAAAAATATTCAATAAACCAGAACACCTTGATATTCACATTGACCAGGATGAAAATGGCACCAAGATTATTAAGCTACAATCATTTATTCATAATTTGTGGCTTCTATATCTCAGTGCTTTCCTTGAGGTAAGACTCAAAATAGTAGTGAGCCATATGTCTTTACCTTTTATTTCGCTACTTAACTGAGACTCGAAAATATTTCTACATTTTAGGTATGAGCACTTGTTGTTAGATCAAAAAAATTAAAAGTTTTAGTTGAATGGCTATAACCAGACTTTTCTAACTTGTTCGTTTTGTGGCCTCTTCATAATATAAATAATTTGTCGATTCTTACACTATATTATCCAGAATTGTTGATATTAGTGTGCTTGCTTCTCAATTCAGAACCTCACAGCTTTCATAGTATAATCCGCCAAATATCCATTTTGTGGAAGAACTGCTTGAGTTGTTTTTTCGGTGCAAGAACAATTTCGACTATTTTCCCAGGACCACCAATTTATTCTATTGGTTTTCAAAGTTAATGTAGTGAACAAACCTCCCTCATATAACTGTTAATGTCAGTTATATGAGGGAGAGATGTTAATAACTTGAGAGATGTTAATTCCTCTGCCCAACAGTACATGAAACACAATGCTGTTAAGAATGGTATTGTGAAGCAACTAAACCAATTGTTGTATCGAAAGCTCTTTTTTGTTGACAGCTTTTCACATTGCATCTTAACAGGCTTTTTTTTTTACATATAGTTTTATTTTGGGTTCATTTATGCATATTCTATTCAGAAGGAGTACATCTTTTTCTTGAAAAAATAAAATGGCATCTTCTAGTCACCTCGGTATATTAAAAATTGCCGACATTTTTTTCAAGGTTTAAATTGGGGGAAAAAAAATAGCATTTCACATGGTTCTAATGCAAGCCAAAAGTGATTATGGTTCCTCCTCAGTTTCAGGATTGTTTTCCCACATAATTTGGCAATTTATCTTAGTTGTTGTGAAAATTAAGAAGTACCAATAAACCTTAAATTTCACTAATCTGATTGAAGTTAAATAAACATTAGAATCTAATGATGAATAATGAATGGCTTTAAATTATAAGAAACACTTTTACTTTTTCTATAAATAATATGTCAGCAAACATTGACATGTTTTATTTATAGTTTCACAACTTGCTAATTTTGTAATTATTTCAATACATCTTAAAAGTTGTTAACAAGAGAAGTTTTAAAATCATTTGTAAACATTCCACTCTTATTTTCCCACAAGGAGTTTTTGTGCTACAATTTAATTTGTAATAAAATATGTGCATTTTAAAATTTTTTGGACTTATGTACTATGGCAATTACCTACTTAGATAAGTCACCAAAACTAGTAACCGGAAAAATTAATATGATTACCTAAAAAAAACTTAGGTACTAAAATGGGTTAGACAGAGTGCTAAAATAAAGAATATTATGTAAATATAATTTAAACCACGCTAGTCTTGCCAATGAAAATTTTATTTAAAGACATGCTAAATTGTTTGTAGAATAAACTTTTCAAGTTTAAAATAAAATATAACATTAAACTAATATAAAAATAACTGAAATTAAATAAAAATTAATGTAAAGCATTAAATATTTTTTTTTACGTAAGACTTACATTGATTAAGCACTTTTACTTTATCTGTTATTGAAATTTGCTTGATGTTCCATTCTGAATTTAAATCAAGTAAATTAAAAATGGAAAATGTTGTGAAAAGTCTACTAATGAACAAATGCCAACAGAGTGAAATTTTATCCTTCAATGAGATGGTAAGATAGATTTCTAAAAATGGCTAATTGATTTAACAAGGCTAATTCTTTTAGAATTAGCCTTGGCTATAACATAAACATAGTTTTAGAGCTAACTTAAAAGACGTCTTTATAACACAGTTTTTATATAATGACAATAAAATATTATACATTTTTCAAGTAAAGATAATTTATTGAGGAAATAAATAAATTCATATAGAATATGAATTGTAATGAACTGAAATTACCTATTTAATAAGTTTAAAAAACTAATTTGAGGAAATTTGTTTTCTATTGTGTTTTTTATGATAAAATGCGTTTCTATAAGCTGCTTGAAAAGAAACAATTTAAATAATTTTATTATATTCTTCTCTAATATTGAATACTTTTCTAAAAACAGAATACAATCTTTTGTTTATATATGCTTTTTAATTTTAAAATGATTAAACATTCAGTTTTACTATAAACACTTATTATACAACAAAATACTATTATAAAACATTTATTATCATAGCAAACCAATAATCTTTATATTAAGTTTAACACCATATTTGTTCTTATATTTCTTTCTTAATGACGTTTATTTTTTAAGGAGATCATATATAAATTTTTTCAATTCTTTCCAAAACTATTTTCAGTTTTTTTTTTATTTCAAATAAATAGTTTAAATAGCCTAAGAATCTATTTAGATGTAAACTAACATATTAAGTTACATGTTTTTGAAATAAAAAAATCCTTTGCTTTTCTGCAAATAATTATTTTTCCAGGAATATACTTTAAACATAAAGTAATAGTATCACTTCCTATTAGGCATGTACACAATGATTTAAATTTTAACTCAAAAGAGATGTAATTGATGCTGCTAATACATTTTAAAGTACCCACTTATAGATTTGACATTTTAAAATATGAAACTTTAATACTGAGTTCACAAATAAAATTCTTAGAAAAAATTTTTCTACGTGCAATCATTTTATATTCAGTTAAGGTAGGAAAATAGCATTTACATTCATTATTATTTTAATATATATTACAAGCAGTTGTGATAAAATACTTACAGTTTATCGGTAATTTAGTCAGTAGTTATGAACAATTCTGATTTATTACGATGAAGTTTGTTTCATGTGATATAACATAAAAAAGAACGTTATTTTAATTTTTGTTTTATGAATTTTAATTTTCACTATATTTTTATACGGTATGGCATGTAAATGAAAATGCTAATAATAAAGATGGTAAGTAGTTTAAGAAAATCCCCTAAATTTCTAAATTTTATTCAACATAGACTTTATGTCGATATGATTATTTTTCACACAAATATCAAGTTTTCTTTAATGATAAACAAAAACCATCGCCAGGTCAAACACGAAATGTAAACAATTCTTTTCAACAAAATGTTGTTGCCTAACAATTTCGAATAACTTCTGTTATGAAAAATCTATGAGGTGTACATTATAGAAGTTTCGGTGCCAATAAATTTTAAATGAATATTTATTTAAGAATTTTGAAATTTATCTGCATATTTTTTTATGGTAATTAAAAACAATTTTCTGGATGATTTAAATCTAATGTATGAGAATAAATATTAATTAGATTAAATATCAGTCATTTTCAGCATAATTTCTGGAGTATTTTCCACTAGGGCACATCTTTAACAATTGGAAAAAATCAACTTTTGAGAAAAATTTACTACTATGAACAATTTTTAACTAAAAAAATATTTTGGGAATGGATATCTTCTCAAAAATTTATCTGAAGTCTAATAGCTACAGAATTTCTCATAAGGAATTAAGTTATCATCAGTTCTAGAACCTACCTCGATGTTTGTTAGATATTATGTATTAATAAACATGATATATATCATACATTAAAAGCTTTTTTTTTTTAATATTATCATGCAGATATCGATTAGCTTCAGCTTGATATCATTTCTCTGAAATGGATTCAATTGCTTTTAGCAGATATATCAGTCAACTGTAGTGTTGACCTCGTTGGATTAAAAGTATGAAGTGGTTGGTATTTTGGAACTTTTTGTCGCACAAACGGCAACCAGAAGCGTGATCAAATTAAATAATAAAAAAATATATGCGATATTTCGAAACGAAAAGTAGTGTCTGCAGATAAAGATTCAGATACTTTTGATTGTTTACTTAATGACGAAATATATGACCTTGTGTATATTTCTTAAATATTTTAATGACTTTCCTTACTCTACTCAGCATTTTTGATAAGAGAAGTGCTGAACCAAGATGAACGGCCTAACTGAAACTACCTGCAAAATTTATTCGAAAAGTGATATGTCTAAATCAAATAGTAATAACAATGCCAAGGGGCTTACTCGTGTTTGGTGTGATGGATGGTATGTATGTGAATAGAATATTTTTACTAATTATGAAAGAACAATTTTAAATTCTTTTAAAGTTAATATCACTTATAAAACATCTTTTATTTTTTCTGATGTACTACTTAATTTTATTTTCCATTAAATTGTGTAGAAATAAATATTATTTTTTCTACGTTTATTGAAATGAGTTTCTACATTTATTACGATGAGTTTATTGAAATATCAAATAAACTTTTTTTAACTACATCAAATTCATGTTAACTGGTGTATAAATAATTTTGATATTATGATAAAGTAATCACTGTACTGCAGGGAATTTGGTTCTTTCTGTCGTTTGGTGTGATGCAATTATGTATAAAAAATTTTTTTAAACTGTTTATGCTATTAAATATTCACGATTTATGCTTTTGATTTGACATTTGTTATCAAAAGAATCTTATATGAAAAGTTACTTCACATGCTAAATTAAATTTTTTTAAATTTTGCATAATGTGTAGGAAAAAAAAAGATTTTTATATTAAATTTTCAGAACTTTTCTAATTAACTTGCTATTTATTTTAAGGTTACTTGACTTAACTAATTAATTTTTTTAATTTTTATTATATTATGTACATGTTTTGAATTGTTATAAATAAGGGTTTTTGAAATTTGCAATAAAATAAATCAATGATCTCTTGTTAAAAATGAGTGTGGTTTTTAATATTTGTTTTTATTCATAAAAAAATCCAGTTATTGTTTCATATTAAATGTGATGAGAATAACAATTATAATCACTGTATCTCAAAAAAATTTATATATATATATATATATATATATATATATATATATATATATATATATATATATATATAATGGCATGTTTGGCAGCCATTATGAAATTTTTCTAGTCTCATAAAACATTGTCAATCTTTGTGTAGTGCTGAAAAATTGTCTACTTGAAATTTAACCAATTATAAAATAGGAAATTAATAACATTTTGGGATTTAGCACTTTATTAAGGCTTAAACCTCTGGTGCTTTTCTAAAGATGATTAATATTTATGCTTATCTTCCTTGTGGACAATGAATCAAACTAGTCACATATAAGGATCTTGTTAAATTCTAAAATCTGAATAGCATGTAATATTAAATTGGATGATTTCAATATTTTTGGTTTCCAATAAGAAATTATCTACAAATAATTTGTAGATTTGAAAATCATTTATATAAATATGCAGGGTTATACAAATAACCATTTAACTAAGTTTTTGTTAGATTATCTGAAAGGACTGACGCGTGCAGTCACAAATCTAGGAAATAAGTAGTTTTGGACAAAAAAACTCATATATTACATTTATGTCAAAATATTTTCTAATTTATTGAACAGAAATTGGAGGAAAAATGTAAGAAAGTAAATAATAGTATAACATAACATTGTACTCTCAGGATTTTACTATTCTCCAGAAAAAATAAATGAAAAAAAAAATCATTATATTCGTATAGTGTTTTTAAATATGAATAAATAGTCTCTAATTTTAGTAAAATAGTTAGAGAAGAATATTCTCTAATTATTTTATTAGTTCTGTAAAAGGAATAAGAAAAATATAAGCACCAAAGTATTTTTTCATTTGTTAGACTTAGGCAATACATATGTGTTTTAAAGTTTATAACAAAAAGCAATTATAAAAAAATATTTTCAAAAATTTAGGAGTAATGTTTCTTTCTTAAAAGAATGCTTTTTGGTTTTTTTCTAAGCATACTGGGTCAATCTGCCTAATGTTTAAAAATTGATTTTCACCAATTTTTATGTATATTTTATTATTCCTTTTATAACATAAATTTTTTTTTAATTAAATATTTATGCTTAATTTTAAGTATTTATTTTAATGATTATAGATTTTATTGCATTCTTGTTTTTATTATTGAATTTAAGTATTTTTGTAAATTCTTATATTAAAAATTTATTAATAAAACTTCTGAAAAATTTTTTTAATTATTATTATTAACAGTATGATTTTTTTTATTATAGTTATGACATGGTACATTTTGGGCATGCAAATCAACTCAGACAAGTAAATGTTTTTCTCCATTAACTCAAAATTAAAAAAATTCCTTTGTTTTGTATTTAAAATATCAGAGCTTGTATTTAAATATAGATTATTCTGCATTGTGTTCAAATATTTAATTGAGTACAAGGTATGCTTGGGAACTAAACAGTGGGGATTTCGAATTAGGTTGACCACCTAACATATGATTTGCACCACAGGGCCCTCAGTCATAAAAACAGGTATGACATTGTAGCCCTTGGCCCCCATATGGGCTGTCATGCCACGGAGAAGGAGATAGAGAATTTTCATTTAGTTACATTATTCAGAATAATTTTCTGATATTTAAATGACATTTTTCTATTTAAAAAGCAATAAATTAATATTGAAGTAATATTTAAATATTCAATAATTTGCTTTAAATCATAGCTTGGTAAAAATTTTGATTGTTAGAATTCAATTAAATTTAAAATGATTAATCAATAAATATAGATTTATGTCCTATAAATGAATATATATGTTCCCATAAATATAGAGTTGAGTCATATCAATTTTAGATGATATCAATTTTGTCTTTTCAGTGTGGTACATAGATAATATAATGTTTTGTATACATTGTCTAAGTTAGTAGGCAACTAATTAACAACAGAGTCTTAGTTTGAATATTTAATATAAATGCTTGTAATAATTTTTAATACATTTCAATTTACAAATTTTAACAAATTTATATGAATTTTTTTATTTGATAATTTTTAATTGTGTAAGTAAATGTATTTTTTCTAGTGTATATGAATTCTCATTAAATTGCTAAAAATAAAATTTAATTTCATTTTAAGTATTATTAAGAAATAATTACCCTTCACAATTTTGGTCTATATAAATTACTACAGGATATATATTTTTATTTATCTATGTTCAATAATTCATGAACTTATGCATATATTATAAAATATATTTTTAATATCTATTATCAGATTTTATGATATTTCTAATAAGTATTTTGCATTTGAAAGTACAAATGTGAATTGAATTTTGTGCATTCAGATTAGGATTTGAACTTTTTACAATTTGATTTAAAAAAAAAAATAGTCTATGAAATTTTAAGTTAGTTTCATCCTATTCAGACTGATTTTTCACCTCCTCTGTGTAAAATAAAAATACTATTATAAATATGATTGATTTGTCTCAACAAATTGGCATTGTCTCATTGAATATATATCATATTAAGTTTCTCTTGGAAACCATGTTGGTTATTCTAAAATTCTATGTTATTTATTTCTTGATTATATTAAAAAACATGAATACTGTTAACTAGTCAAATATATCTCATGCATCATAAACATAATTTTTTTATAAAAAATTCTTTTTGTAGGCTAAAGCTATGGGTGACTATTTGATTGTAGGTGTTCATACAGATGGTAAGAATAATTTTAAATTTTAAAAATATTACCTAATCTTGTGTAAAAATATAGTACAATATAGTTCCGAGTGTTAAATATTTTCTGATGTCCAATTAATTTTTCTGATATTTTCAACACATCTGTGTTTCAGTCATGACATATACTTAAAATTCCTTACAGATATATTTATAATTTTGATCAAATGTGTGGTATGACTGATTTAAAGACAAATACAAAATTTTGATTACATTTATAATAAAATGATCTTTTTTCCTTCTAAGCTATTATTAAGTGTAATTTAAAATTCTCTGGCAAGATGCCCTTATTGATTATATTTCATTGTCTTTTATTCATTTAATTATTTTCTGACAAGTGTAATGCAACAACTTGAGATTGAAAACTAATGAATTTTAATTAATTATTTTTAAGCTATATTATTATTTCTTGAGTATTTATTTTGTAATTTAGAAGTAGTGTGATATGCTTTGAATTTTAGAGATTTCACATTTAGGAGCACAATGCAATTATGAAGCTTTTTAAATTAGAAATAATTAAATATTTTTCTTTGATTTAATGGCATTTTTAGTTTTTGTGGTTCACTGTGAATATTGTTCTCCAATTACCCCACAAATCTTCATATTATTTTTAATATAAGTAAAAAAGTATTGCATTTATATACCTATATATAAATATATATCTATATGTGTGATATTTAAAAATGTTTAATATTAGGAATAAATTTGAATAGAGTAGCGGAATATATAACATATAACCAGTACACACAAAGTGAAGTTTACAAGATAAATAAGTTTAGTAGAATGAGGATAAAATGAATGCAAATGAAGTACCTTGGTATGGCCAACTTCATCAGCAGGTGTTGACAACATTAGCACAAAGTATGGCTTTTCTGCAATGGCTGAAGACTGATGTCTAAATTTAGCCTTTACACACCAAAGCCATATCGAAAAGTTTCAAATCCAAAATATACCTGCAAACAAATACATAAATTAAAAGACTAAGTGTAAGCACTATAGGCATTAAGACCTTCAAGGTTTGGAATGCTTATCTATAGTTCATAACTATACCTATTTCACTTTAACAAGTCCATTATTATGCATTAAAATCATAAAAATAAGGCATTGTAATAGCAAAGAGTTTGTCGAATGGGATATTTGTGAAAAGATCTTTAAAGTTGTATAATGAAATACTACAAGTGAATGGCAACCCTCAGGATTTTAAATTTTCTTGTATTTTACCTAATTTGTTTCTACATTTTTATAAAAATCTTTTTTTATTCAGACATTTCCTGCATTTAAATATATTTATGGCTTCATAATTTTTAATTTTTTGGTCCTTAATAAAGTTCATAAATACATTTATCCAGAAGAGTTAAAACTAATAAAAACAAATAATAATATTTAAAACTAAATTTTGAGACATTTTAATTGCAGTAGAAGAAAATTCAACATACACTGATATTTTTGACAAAACAAATGATTTTAATTTTAAAGTAAATATATTAATTTTTTAGAATTCTATTAAAATATTATTTGTAATCAATTAAATAGAATCCATGTAATTTATAACAATTTAAGTAGCATTAAAAACAATTAAATAGACTAAAAGTTATTCTAATTAATAATATTACAATTAATATTTTTAAACACTATCTGAGAAGTAGAGCTTTGCTTGTAAGAATAAAGCAGGCATAGTTATGAACAGAGAAGACTTAGTCTTGAAGATCTTGTTAGGTGCTTAAAATACCAATAGTGATTATACTTAGTCTTTTAATTTATGTCTTTGCTTGCAGTTTTGATATATTGGCAATGTAATTTTGTTTTTATTTTTCGCTTTATTTACTTGTTTGAAATTTAGTATTTATGGAAATTAATTCTCTTTCAGTAATTTTTGAATTTAAGACTTTTTGGTATGGCTTTGGGGTGTTATGGCTGAATTTAGATTTTGAATGGCTTAGTCTTCAGTCATTGCAGAAAAGCCATACTTTATGCCAATGTGAAACACCCCCTTATGAAGCTTGCCATATTGGTGCTTCACTTGTATTCATTTTATCAATTAATCTACATTCATCTAAACTTATTCGTTTTGCAAATTTTGCTTTGTATATACTGGTTATATTTTTTACTTTTATGTTCATATTTATTTGTAATATTAAATAATTTTCAAA
>JAPDSC010073117.1:7503-23600 GCA_026290005.1 Latrodectus geometricus | reverse complement strand
GCTTATTATAGTTAATGTGTTATAAATGTAATGTTATAGAGATAAACAGATGCTTATTGAGCATCTTCACTGCAACATTAATGGACTGATATAAAAGTTATAAATATGAAGGAAACTAATCAATATACATTTTTATCATTATTCTCAGGCTATTGGAATAGAAAATAAAAATGGGGATATATGTATTCAAGTTAAACAGTGAACAATAAATATTAAATTTAGTATTTTGTGTTAATAATAGATTAATTATAGTTCTTATTAGAAAATTGACATTTATTTATTTATTTTTTTGGATTTACAACGATATTCATAAAGCTGTGCAGATTATTGGGCATATTTAGCATTTACAATGCTAGTTCTGTTAAAAAAAAAAAAAAAAATTATATTTAGCACCAAGTAGCCAGCTATTCACAAGTCTCAAAATAATTAATATCACAAAATTTGATAAAATCCAATTAATAAAAAAATTCAAAAATTTATATGCAGTTCTATTAAACCAATTACTTTTTAATTTTGAACATCAATTTAATTACAATTATGATTTCATAAGAAAAATTGAATTACATGTATTTTAAATTAATGATTAATTAAACTAAATATTGATATTATCTTAAAGAAATATTAACTATTTCTAATTATTAATACATAGCAGCTATGAAAATAAATGAGAAAATTATTTAAAACTTTTATTGTAAAATGATTATTATTAAGATTTAGCAAATTTTTGTTGTAAGCATGGCTAATGGAACTGCACAAAGATATTTCTCTAATATGAATTTTACTTCATAGCATTAAATACTGCTAACATTATTCTGAGCAATTAAAAATAGCTGATCTACATTTAAATATAACATGTGTGTAGAAATAAATATACTTGCACAACATATAAGCACACTGATTTTAAATATGTTTAGATAAGCAGCAAGCATTCCTCCTCAACAGCTTTTCTAAACAAGTCTTTGGCTAGATTTTCATCAGCAGATATGGCAGCCATTTCACTGGCAAGACTCAGATATTTTTCTTCCAAATCATTCAATTGCCTACACATTAGATCATCATATCTGCGCAACCTAGTCCAGACATCTTCGTGCAGCTTATACAACCTGTGTTTCCTATCCGTTTCCTCAGAATCAGGGTCAGGAACAGGAGATACAATTTCCTCTGGAAAACTCACCTCTTTGCAGAAAAAAAAAGGTTTAAAGACTGATGTTGAAGGGTCAAGAGTTCCTGTAAACCAATGGCAACACTTATACCCAGACTCTGTTTTCCTCAAAACCGACACTTGGCTCGAAGTAGTAACAAAGTTACTGTTTGTCATACAAATAGTACTATTCTTATCCCTCAAAATCTTAAACATATCAACAGCAGAAAAAGTGCCTTGTTCAGACAAAGTAGAGAGTAACTGCCTGCCAACTTTATATCTGAGAGTGTCCATATCATCTTCAGCAAAAGCCAACTGGAAATCAAGGGGGCCATCCGAAGGGTGCCAATATCCTCCTTTTTGAGCAAATGTCTCTAACTGACTGCAACTGAGATCTATTTTAGTGTGGATGGTGAGCTGATTCGAAATATTTCTCACACCCTCTGTCACCTTCTCAGCAGCCCAGATTTTGCCAGCACATTCCAGAATCCATACTTCTGAAGGATCAGCTATCAAGAAACTATTGTGGTAATCAAAATTCTTTAAAGTATCAGAACAATTCCCACCCATGCCATGAGCTTCAAGCAATGATACTATGACTTTCAGAGCTTCAGGTGCCGTCTTACTGCGTTCCAGAGCTAATCGTAGCAGATCCATTCCAAGCAACTTTGGAGAAGAATCCTCATCTGGAACACGGGTCCATACAGCTTCATTTCCTATGCAAACTCCATGCTCATTTGCACCCATTTCTGCTCCCCACATCCAAGCTGGTTTGCTCAATATGACAGCATATGTAAAAGGGGCCTGGTCGATTTCTATATAAGTGCATTTGAGTTTTGAGGCCTCAGGATATTCTTGGGCAGGAAAATATACCACTTCTTGAACTTCTTCCGCCGGTCGATCAGAATTTTTCCCGAAAATTATGCAATCGTCTAACGTAGCGGGCGGTAAAGCAGCAAAAGTATCGCAAGATTGAGGAGGAATTTTGCGTAATTTCGAAGTTGAAAATCTATCTGCCATGACAGATGATAAAGAGAAAAAATCTTACAATATATATCAATTAGTAATCAATAATTTTATCAAGTTCTGTTTTCTTACGCCTAAGTAAACAAACGCACCAAGCGCATAATCACAAACAAGCCTTTAGTAGACACTATGACTTGTGCTGCCACCTGTTGCCCATTTAGAGCGTATTTTATACATCAATGTTAAATATAAAAAAATATAAAAATAAATTTTAAAAAGATAAATTTACACAGAAGACATGTTTTAGCTTAAAAATTTAGGCTGATATTTAAACATGAATTCTATTTTTTGCTACTGATTATTGTTCCAAGTTTTAAGAAATAGCAAAAAATGCATGCAAAAATTACATGAATACAGAATTAATCAATTTTCGCAAATATAAATTTTTGTGAAAATGTTTGCGGTAAATATGTATACAAGAATCAATAAAATACTTTTATTAAAGAAAATATGACACTAATAAACGCACTTAATATCTTTTATGTTAAATTAAAAATTAATTTTTAAACTGAATTAAATTTTGTTATAAACATTTGCTTTGACAATAATCTGCAAGAGGGAAAATTAAAAAATATTAACGTAAATTAATATGAAATTATTATCATTTTGAGTTAAATAATATAACTTTATGATCTAATATGAGGTGATAGATACATTACCATTTGAATAGATAAAATAACATAAGTAATAATAATAATTTAAATAAATAACAAGGTAACAGATAAAATAAAGATTTATTTTATTTTATATTTAGATTTATTTAATAAAATAATATGAATTATATACATAAAAATAACAATTTATAACAAAATAATTAAATACAAAAATATTTAGATTATTCAGATACATCATAATTAGTTACTTCGATTCCACATTAATATATTTTTAAATGTTCTTTTATAAATTCTTTTTTATTTCTAACACATTTTAATATATTATAAAACACATTTTTATTCATAATATTTTACCCTAATACTTTTTAACAAAGATCTTCATATAAGATGCAATAATTTTAATTCATAATTTTAAATGGAAAAATAAGATATTTTAACTTAACTAATTTTATACTTTTGTACAAACATAAATTATAAAATCGTTAAATGGAAGAAATTTAACAGTAAACAAATATTTTTCATGATTGATAATTCTTTACATATTTTGAAATAAAAAAAAAATTGGTAGTTGCAATTTTATTCTGCTGTTTCAACAAATTATTTAATAGTAATTTTAATAATGGTTAAAAATTCAGCATTGAATATATACACTTAATAACTTAACAATTTAATTAAATAAATTTTAATACACTCAACATCATATTAAATAATATATATTTTTCTTTAATTTATTTTTATGTATAAAACACGTTTAGATACATAACATTAAATTACATATATTTAAATTTTTATTATAATAAATTTTAGATAATCAATATACATACACAAATCCAGCATACAATATTGTATCATATTCAATCCTATTATAAATACACTACACAAATGAAACTCATCATGCTATATTTAATCAACTAGGATATGATATTTGATTGCATGTTTACTTTATCACAGTGAATAGTGTTTTTAATGTATGTTTTTAATTTTTAAATGATTTTACATGATATAATTTCTCAAACCATTACTTAACTTTTGTCAGTTTTAAAATTTGCAATATCTATTTCAAAATTTTTCTAATTTTTATATATAAAAATTCGGATTTCTAAATATTGAGCTTTAAATATTTTAAATAAATGGAATTAATTTTTTTTAATTATTTATAGTTATACATGAACTAATATTCATGACAAATTATAAAAATGATATCATTTCTCAGTTAAAACTAAACAATTAACTCAAATGATAAATAAATATCAAAATAGTAATTGATTATTATTTCCTAAATAAAGTCCTATAATATAATAAAAAACAAAAATTTTGTTTTAGCTTAAACTATCAAAATTATGAACACATATTAAAATGGAAATTGTACGTTATTTATATATGTGCTCTTAATACTAATTTAAAGAAAGTTTAAAAATTTTAGGTTTTGAAGAGAGTGCTTATAAAAACAATAATATGTATATATTAATGTATAGAATTAAAAAGAAAACAAAATACCAGACAAGAAAATTTATTAAGTATTTTATTATTTTTTAAATTACATACAGTACTTTTTTTGTTTTTAAAAAATAGATATCAAAGTATTAAGCTTCAAAAATGTCAATTGAATTAATAATTTTAATATTATTTTTTTTACCTTGAACTAGAAAAAATTTCTCGATTTTCAGAATCTAAAAAACCTATTTTTTTTTTTTTTTTTAAATTAGTCTAACGTAATTTTATATTGCCATATAAATTTACTTTAAGCTATAAAATACTAAAAATACATTTTATACTTTTAAAATACAAAAAGCTAAGCATTTTTTTACAAAAACAATTTTAGCACTTAAAGAACTTAAATGTGAAGAGGTATTTTGATTTTGCTTCATTTCTTTCATAAGAATATAATATAAGGATTTATATAGTTTTTATTTGGAAGTACGCACTGTTTAAATTCTTGTGAAATAAATAATTCTTTAGAAATCATTCTTTATAAATTAATTTTAGAAATAAAATCTAAAATCAGAAATTACGAATAATTATTGACATTATAAAAATCAATAATTAATCAAAAAAGTACAAACTGATCTTAACATTTATTACTAAAATCATGTAAATTTGAAAAACATACCTTGTATCACGTTTAGCTCATAAAAATTTACCTTAGTGATGTCAATATTTAATTATAAAATATATAGCTTATTATAAAAAAATATATATATATATTAGCAATATTTTAGCAAAAACTTAGAATAGAATAGAATAAACTTTTGAGCAAAATAAACATTCTTCTCACAAAAGGAAAAATTATTCAATTTTAATTGATAATTAAAATAAATTTAAAACATCCACACATGAAACTTTTGATGTACAATTTTTATCAATACTTGTATTAAAACACTCTATATCATTCATTACATTAAAAAAAAAATAGATACTTGCAAAGAAATCAGAAATGTGTGGTAAAATAACATAATATTTACACAATTTTTAGCAAAATTTAATGCATACAAAAATGATTTCAGATGAAAGATGAGTTACATTGTATAATATATTAATTACCCTTACCTTAAAAAATTCATGCTCAAAAGAATAATTTGTTGTTTCGTGGCGCCATCTGATGTGCAAAAATATCATTTTAACATTAGTTCCATTTCAAGTGACAGTAAAATATTTGTGCATTATTTTAAAAATTTGATTAAGTACTCCAATGCACAGAAACAAGTTACCACTCAAATATTTTCTAGTGATAATTTGTTTTCATAGTTTATCTGGTAGTTATTATTATTTAAATAAAATTACTTAAGATATAATTTTAGAGTAATTGTCGAATTATTAATTATCATTAGACAGAAAAGTAGTCCATTTAATTATTTGAAAATTACCTTTTATTGTGATCTTTGACCAATTGTTTGATTAAAAATCTGTGACTATCAGCAAATAAATGTTTTGAAATAAATCTTTCCTTATATTTCAGAAATTATCGAAATTAAGTTGGCGAAAATATTAATATTCTAAGCGAGATAAGTTAGTTCAAAATAAATAAAAAATTTAAAGGCTTCGATTTTTTTTTTTTAGAATATAATATTTATTTTGTTAGATGCATACAAAATTAAATTATAACATACTATGCATATTCTTGTATTTTATTTGCAGAAGCGATATATGTACATATTTTATTAAATCGTTTGTCACTCAATATAGTCATTTTTGCGCACGGAGATTAATTAGACTGGGACTAACAGTATGAAGGGATTCCGAACCAGTACAAACATTCATACTCAAGGTGGGATTCGAACTCACGAACTGTTGTACCAAAGGCAAGAACGACATAATTTTTTTAATTTTACATGTAAGAAAATTTTAGGAATTTTTTATCTTTGATACCATTATTAACTAACTACCTGAGTTAAATCTTTATAAATAATACTTAATGTGTGAATAATTATTTTTAGATTCCCAAATATTTTAATTCATTTGTTTCGCTTTTTTTCTTTATTACATGTTTTTTATATATTTATTTAAAAATTATTATTTCGCTTAATTTTCCGCAGTTTCTTCTACTAGTCTGGGAGAAAATCATTTTTGATTATATATATTGATAAAGCTTTTTCAATAGCCAAGTTGTAAAGGCCCATTTCAGGACTTTGAAATCTGTATTCTCGGTTACATACAAATCCCGTAGAAAAAACTCATTCATGAAAAAAATAATTAATAAATAACTGCATGATGAATCTGAATTTTCATGACTTAATAATTATATTATCTCTCTGGTCTTCAATAATTTACCGACTTCCTAATAAAAACGATGATTAAAAACAAATAAAGTAATGGAAATCAATAATTCTAGTTTTGAAGTGAAATGAATATCAAAATTTTATTGTTTTAACGCCATTATTAATTATTTATTTTAACAGCAGAATCAATATTGTAAAAAAGTGAATGTGAAGTTAAAAATGTAAACGAAACTAATTTTAAAAATTAATAAATAGTAAATGAGGACAATATATATATATATATGGGCAATACATAAATGCATGTCCCTTATATAGTGGTCATATAAATAAATTATTAATGGATCAAAATTAACAATTAACTTTTAAATCTTTCATGGAAGTAAAATTTATAAGCATAATTTTTTTCAGGACTCTCTGGAAAAAGCAACACAGCGCAGTCATGTGGGTAAAGAATTTGCAATATTGACCAAATTAATTAATTAGCCACCTATTCCGTCTAGAGGTTAGCATGCCTGACTGCGGTTAGGGAGGTCTGGGTTCGAATCCCAGTTCGGACATGGATGTACTTTCTCTCGCTATATCCTATCTTTGTATGAATTGTTTCCTTGTATGAATGGAGTATGAATGGTTGCCTACCTTATAAACGGGTACCTATAGCATGTGTATTCAGAGGTCAAGTCAGTCTTTTACCCTTGTGGTTCCTCTCCAAAAAAGAAGCTGCATACTATTCTATGACAGATCATCTGAACCTGATGTGGGCTTTCCTGCACCAGGGAGATAAGTAACAACAACAGGAATTAGACACGAATATTGCTTACGCTTCCTTTTATCACTTTAAACTTAAAGAATTTTTGAAAGACTTGGCTATATTTTCATGAATTCTCCCCCCTTATGAGATCTGGTTTTTTTCAGAAGTATTTTTCACTCCCTTCCCATTCTCAAGAATCGACCACCAGTTTCTTATTTTTAGTTTAGCAAAATCCTTCTTCGGGCAGTCCCTTCCTCACTCTTAGGCCTTCATTTAGATCTTCCACTGAAAGGAATAAAAAAGATCTTAAAAGCTGTTCTTTTAGCACGCATTCTCAAAAGAGAGAGAGACAACCTGGCCATATCATTCTATCGAATTTTACGTATTCCATGTCACTATCCTTATAAATTTTATGGATTTTTAAATTACCTTTACTTCCATGTTCATTATATTCTAAAACAGCGCCAAATATAGTTATTAGAACTTTCCTCTCAAATATCACCACTCCGTCGTTGTTAAATCCACGTCTCTAAGACACAACTTAAAATTAATTTCATCAACACCTTGTGCAAAAGGAAAAAACTCTTGTTTTTTTTATTAAATGGGATTTTAAGAAAGTTCTTAAGTCGAAAAAACAGCGATTTCGGCAATAATTTTTTTCTTAGTTTCAGGATTAATATCATTTCGATTATTGACTTTAGAAACCAAATAAGGGAAATTTTTCACGGATTCACACTTAAAAAGGCTAATATCAAAGACAAATTAGGTGGATTTTTATTAACCATAAAGTGTTTGTTTCTTTCGTTACAGTTGAGATCATGTATACGTCACTTTATTTTACTTATGATTGGTCTGTGAGTTAAACAAATTATTGTTTTCACCTATAATGCTGAATATACAATTTTGTCGACCCATCACAAACAAATGAATTTGTCAGAGGGATGAGCTCTTCAGTGAGCAGTTGGAAAGAAACTGTTGGCCAATATCTTAGTGGGATTGGTTATTTTATATATTATTGGAGATTTGTCTCTCTTGATACTGTTATTAAAAATAAATACTTATTATCATTAAGTAAAGATAAATTGATTTCATGTAGCATGTAAAGCACATTCAATATTAATATTTGATTGTTTATGCAAGCAATAAATAAATCATAACATCCACTTTATGGTTAGTTAAATCGTCCTTGCCGACTTAAATATTTTTTAATTTTATTATTCCACACAAACATATATATTGTTTTTTGGACCTTTTCCCTGAGCTTCAGTTCCCCGACTGCCTTCTCTAATGCTATAATTATGTTTCTCGAAGATCAATTGCAAAACTTGATACATCTATACTTAGCATGCACAAGAATTTGTGCATCCTCCAACCTCACTCTATTCGAATTTCAAAAGTTGTAGATATATCTTTCTGCATTCATACCACAGAAATTGTCTAATGTCTAGGTAAGAATGGGCTTCACAAGCCTAGGAACCATTAAGTTCCGGTAGTGTTTTCAGCAACGTATCTCTATTAATGATATCATAATCTGAGTTGAAGTCCATAAACAAATACTCAGTTTCGATTCCATACTCTATACTTATACAGAATTTGTCTTAAAGTGAAAATCTGATCATCTTCACTAGAATCTAAACAGATAACCAACAGCAACAGTTTCAAAAACAGGCGATTAAATAAAACATTAGAAAAAATTTAATAAGCAACCCACAATAAGCACGCATTTATAGCTGGATTATATTTGACCACAGATTTAACTCTCGGATGATCGAAGCATTTTCTTTTTTTTTTTAATAAAAGAACATAAAACAATCGATAATGTTATAAATGAAAGTTTTTTTTTTTTCTTTTTTGGCTTTTATAATCAGCAACTATAAACTCATTCATTAATGCTTGAAATACAGAAACGCATCACTGCCTTAAATGGAATGGAACAGGCTCCAACAAAAATATAACACATTTAAGAAGACAACACACTTTCATAATCATATTTCCGGAATTAGAACGAAATTAACTTTCGGAAAATTCCGCCAAAGTGTGTATTCAAATGCTTCTTCCAGTCGCCAATTAGTTCTAAACAAGGAAGAGAGTTGGAAAAGAGAAACAAGAGATGATGTAATAAGTTCTAATCCAATTGCCTGAAGGACGAGTAGAGGTGGCTGGCTTGGATCCCCCGTTGTTGGCGTGATAATGAAGTTTTATTTCTGGAATGTTTTTACGTAGTTTGTCTCCGAAAAGACAGCACTCCAGATGACACCGTGACCCAAAATCTGTCTCCTATACCATTTCGCTATTCACACCTTCCTGATTGTGTTCTTCAATTCTTAGTTTTTTCGGAGCATCCTCATAAAAAACTTAGCAACTGGAAAAGTATATAATTTGATAGGTACAAGATATGTTTGGATCCAATTACAATATATTAATAGCTTGAATATTGTTAAAACAAGAAACGAATTGTGTTAAAATGTAAATTTTTATATATATTAACTTCCCAAATAAAAATATAAGGCTTTTCACCTTATAAGAATTTGCATGTAAGATAGGTCTTGTTTTATAAACAACTTCACATAAAAATAAAAACAAGACTTATTTTGGGGTCCAATTCCCCGAATCTACCATCTTTACCTTATAACAAGTATTATATAGAGAACGGCTTTCTTTTCAATAATAATTTACGATTGTGTTTTTTTAATTGTAAATAAATAACATAGTTTTTAATATGTTGATAATTTAAGGAAGATTCCATACACTCTAATATGTTTAAATTTATATTTCAAGAGAACATTCATTCCTTCCAAAGTTATACTTTACTAAATTTTAGTTTGGCGAAATATTGCAGTTCACCAATAACAATCTCACCTACTTTTTTATTTCTGAATCATTAAGAACCGGCTAACAAAAAATAACAATACATTTATTTGAATTTTAATCAAAATTAAAAAGACAAAATCATGACATTTAACTATACATTTTTTTTTTTTTATTTTCACTTTTCAAACAAACTCAATTTTTAAAGTAATTTATACTAGAATTATGTATTCCCTCGAAAGTAAATAGAAAACATTAATTTATAAAAAAAAGTCTTTTTTCAGCAGTTCCATTGAGATTTGTCTGCTATTAAGTTAATAAAAAAAATTTGTATTGAAGTGTTTCCTGCATCCGTCGCCCTTGAAGCCGCGGTATTTACCGCAAGACGAGAGATGTAGGGTGCGGAGGAAGATTCGTCAATTCCAAAAATAGCATCCTCTCCGGATGGAGAGGGATTGAATCAGTGAAAGATGCCACACTGTAATCCACTATTATCTCTCCATCCTCCCGACACGCAACAGAAGAAAACTACTGGTCTTTAGGAGATTGTTAAGTGGATTTGGTGAGAGTTGTTTCCCAGCGATCACCAGAGGAAATGACTCACTACAACAACAACAAAGCGGCCAAAGATAGTCGCCACAAGTTAAGTTTTGAATTTTCTCGGTAATAGAGAAAGGAGGCTAATTTGTGGCCCAGATGAGCTTCCGTTTACAACGATAGTTATTAAGGATAATTAGGCCCTGAAAAAATGTTATTTTTATGAGGAAACTGAATTCGTATATAACTTAAATAAGTTAATTTCTCTTCACAAAGTTCTATAAGTGTTCACAGTGAAATTTAAAAGTATTTTCAAAACGCAATGCTAATAAAACTTATTTTGGAATTACAATATAAAAACAGTTAATGATAAATTAAAAATAAATTGCAAATTAATATTAAATAAATAAATAAAAGACAAAATTCTAACAGTCAAATCCTCAATGAAAATAGCTATGCATAATATATAATTATAATATTATTAACTTTCTGAAAATTTCTTTTATATTCAAATACAGTAAGCCCTTATTAACCCGGACACTATTAAATCGTTCTTTGCTTAATCCGGACAACCATTTAAGTACACATACATATATGAATATATATACATACTGTACAAATAAAAGGATCTCCAAATGCAGAAAACCTGACTAGTGATGACACAAAAATAAGATGCATGTTCTTTGCCAGTAAATGTGACCTCTCTAACCCAGTCTATAGATCAAGGTGCCATCAATACAGCGTATAAGAAAAATTTTTTAAAAATTTTATGAAGTGAAGAACCAATTGAAAGATAAAACCAAAGAAGGAAGAAAACGTCATTGAATCTCTAAGTACAATATGTAATAAATGATTTATAATTTTGCTACAGCTGTCAATTAAACAAGCTTGGAAAAATCGAAGTGGAGAGCGAACCAAGAACAGATGGTTTAGAAAGTGAAGATTTTCACATCACCTTACACGAAGGTGAAGAAACTAATGCGACACTGGAAGAAGCAGAATTGTGGTCAGGTGCAGATGAAAACAATCAAGGCTACCATAATTTAACAGCGGAGAAGATTGTTGATAGTGTGACCACAGCAGGAAGCTTTGGTGAGGATGATGACAATAACGATGAAACAGACAATTCAAAATCAAAACTTAGTGAGATAATAGAATACTTAAATTTTGTGATGAAATACATTGAGGACAACAGCAATAAAGACAAATCTGGATACCACGAACATTCGAGACATTTTTGTCAGTAAATTATTCAAGAAATTATCATTAAAGTAAGACAGCAAAAGATCAGTTTCTTTCACCAGTAAACGAGTCAAATATGGTTAGTCTTGGACCATCATGTTCAAAGTAGTTTTTCATCTGATTATTATTGCATGGGTAAAAAAAAATATATGCACGCACTGAACTTAATTTTTTTTTAGCAGTTTTATATTTCTTGAGTTCAAAATGCAATTTTTACTGCTTACAGTAGTTTATGTACCCTTGTCTCTCAATTTAAAGGCTATTTCATTTAATCCGTACTTTGATTTATTCGGACAATCCGTTTCCCCTATTAATCAGGATTAAGGTGGTTCTATATTTTTAATTAATAGAGCAGTATTTGCAACTGAAGTAGGGTACTGTGAGTCCTCGCTTGGTATAGCCCAACTCTTGGATAGGCACAGGAAAGTATGCTTGTGCAACAACTGAAGTAGAACACAATATTACTTAACTGAACAAAAACGAATTGTTTTAAATGGTCTTTTGACCAATTAAATAATTACTTCAACTTTAAATGACATCTGAAATAAGCACTCAACAACACGTGTACAAACTTCTCAAAATCAGAATGGTAATCTAACGATAGTATTCAAGAAATTATAGTTTAATTATAGAAAGCACAAAAATGATGGCAAAAAAGCAATTTTTTTATTACATCATGCAATGGAGAACGAGGATAAAATATCACGTAGAAAATATAGAAACATGGAGCGCAATAACTAAACTGACACGAGCAAATAATTAAAAATGGTAATATTTTATATCATATAAAATTAAACATATAAATGAAATTAATATAAAAATATATATACACCATATATAACGCCCTTTATTTTTACGACATCATATATCTTAAAGTTCACTTAAATGAAAGATGCGAATTTATTTCCTATCGAAATGCTAGAAGATAACATTTGCAAAATAATATGCAAAATTGGATATCAACATAAATTTTAACAAATATTTCAAATATGAAATGAACACGAGAACGGTTTTGAAATAATTTTAATATAAATTCGGATTATTTTGACAAATGCAGCAAATTTTTAAAAAACCAATAATATCTATTGCATAAAATGTAATTTCCTTTAATTGCAGTTCATATAGAATTCGTCACGGACAAGCATCCATCACTTTTAATAAAGAAGGAAGAACGAATAAAAAATCTTAAAAAATAAAATAAATAAATAAAAAATCATAGTTCATCATTAAACGCAAATTAATTTTCGCGGAACAAACAAATCATAAAACGGAACAATGGAATCTAAAATTGGAATGTAAAGGCGCTGCAAGAGCTATGAGGAAATATTTAATTAAGCAGTGAGCTGTGGAAAATAAAACAATTCATGATGCGCACTTGGCATGTCTGATAATATTATGAAGAGAGATAAAATGATATCTATTTAAAGTACTTCGCGGCAAATAAGAAAAAAATTTCAGACATCATATGGTTATTTCTTTAAACATAAGTATCTAAGCAATATAATATTGGATTTTAGAACAGCATAAATCAGACAACCTCGCCCTCTATTGGTTGTTCTAAAAATAGATGAGAATAAAGATATTATTTAAAAACTTGGGCCACTCCCAGAAATAGGTTTTTATTATTATTTTCAGTTAATGAGCTAGGCCATGTATAAACATTATAATAAATTGGTGTTAAACTGAATATATTAATCAAACTTATAGCATCTTTTTGTTTACAACTCTATTTAATTTTTTGTGAGTTTGTGATTCCTTAGCCATCATTTTTTGGATACAAATTTAGGCTAAAATTAGACTAAGACCTACTGTTTAAAGAGGATACTATTACAAACATCCAAACATGAAATGAGTATCGAACTTACGAATTACTAAAGGCCAGAAACTAACTATTCGGCTGCTTGATCGACTTGCGAAGTTGAGGATGTACATTTACAATGGTCGATAATTTAATAAAATAAATAAATAAATGAGCTTTCTTGTCGAGGTAACCCCCAAGAGTTTTCTTCCCCCAACAAATTAAATACATGTACATTGAAAAAGATAAATGATCTCTATTTAAGATTGGCAGTTTCTATTTATGGTACTTAATCATGTTTTAATGCAATAATTCAACGAAATTTTATCAGCAAAATTAAAAGGAATAAAAATACACAGTAAAAATGAAAAATACATGTGTTTAACTATAAAACGTTAGTGTGTAAGCCATTAATTTCACTTAAATTTCTAAATGTAGTACTTTGAAATCTTTTAACATACCTTTAACAATTAATTTATTTTTCTATTTTAAGGATTATATTTAGAAGAGTTATAAAAAATATATTTTCATTTATTTGTATGTAAATGTAGAACAATAAAATGTATCCCAAATAACACTGTCCAAATTCAATATATATATATAAATTTGCTAATAATTTGGTTATTTTCAATGTATTTTAACAATTAAAAATTGATTCTATGTCGATAAAAACAAATGTAATAATTCTTTTTATTCTTCATGAAAATCAAAATTGCGTTTACTTTGTTCAAATTCATATTATTGTATAGAATCCGGGCGAAATGCAGCCTTAATCTTTTTACGTTTTTAATTTCTTTTGCACGTGAAACATTTTATTCTAGTACATCATTAGTTTATAGTCTATACTTGACCGAATCCGTCGCGAAATATACAGTTAAAATAAAGTTGATGATGTCCCCGACCGAACCTAGGCAAAGATAGTAATAAAGAAGGCCTAAGCACACCAATAAGTTCCCTATTGTCTTATGTCCTTGTAATGACGGGTCACTTGGTCGTGGTTCAAAATTGAACAACAGCTGGTTGTTTAGCAATTTTCATCAGCGGGAAATGTAACATACACATTTTACTTAACTTATTTTAATATAGAATAAACAACCGTTTCGTTTATGAAGAAACTTGTCTTTTACATAACATCTTTTAACTAAAACTTTATGTTGAATAATGCCTGGCTGCTATAATTTCAACCTTCCAGCACTACAAGGGACGGCAAAGATGGCATTTTGAATAGTAAGGCACCCTGTGGGTGTGCCATCGTAATCCCAAAAAGGGGTCCTCGAAATTTAGAAGCAGGGACCTAACATAAGACCCCAGACTTAACCTGCCATAACCACACGCATCATTTCACATGAAGGACATATTTAACGTGCCCCGAACGCCACTAGCATTTACGACGGATCTTCAAGTGGATCGGGTTTCGAATTCAATATTTTCCGATAACTAAAACGAAGCAAAACGAAAACTAACCAACTAGGCCACTACAGTAGAAGTCCGATAATCCGGCACGTTCGGGACCGGCTCGGTGCCGGACTACCGAAAATTCCGGTCTATCGGACGGTAATTATAAGAACAATTAGGTTAATAATTAAACTACAAATGCAGTATGCAAATACGTACAACAAAGTTTATTTTACATTTCATATAATGTATGTACATATACTGTAAAACATATTTAACTTAGATTTAAAAAAGTCACGAATGTCTTTTTGTTTTCTTGACTTTTGGTGTTTAGTATAAAATTTATTTCTAATGAAATGGAAATCAATAATTTTTGAAGCACTGTAGCTAGTACTAGCCTCAGCAAAAGAGATAAACTTGTTTAGTAATTCTGCAGCTTCTCCCCAGCTGATTTTTTCCCTTTTCTTCCGTTTCGGCATCTGAGTCACTTTGTTTAGGCTTAGGTTTTGAAAACCTGGTCACTGTACAGTTAGAATGAAAATCACTTTTTTTTTTTATAAACAGTTTCAAAAGTTACGTTTACTGCGATGTGAAAGGAAGCAAAAAACAACGCACAAAAAAAAAAATGGCGAAGATGCTTCATGATTGTTTAACGGATCTTCACTGCACCTGAATTTATTGTGACAGCTGAGACTAGGCGGCCGCTAATTGTTTCCGAACAATACCGAGCTACCCAGAAAACTTCCGAATGGCTCTCGAGCGTTTTTATTTGCGTTAAAGACACTTTTGGAGAAAACAAAATTTTTACAATTTTCCGGAGCGATGCCGGACTATCGGGCATTCCGGACTGTTGGATGCCGGACTAATGGACTTCTACTGTACTCCGAATTAAAATATATTTAGAATCATTACTAGGCGTTTGATTCTTTAGATATTTAAAAATGCACATCATTATATTCTATAAAAGTAAAACCAGAATTTGCAAGCAACAATAGAATCCATTAAGTGTCTAATATATAAAGTATATCTATATAACACGATTCTGCATGCATAGATATACTTTAATAAAGTA
>JAPDSC010073116.1:37319-49327 GCA_026290005.1 Latrodectus geometricus | reverse complement strand
ATAAAGATTATTATTAAATATATAAATTAATTTAAAAGTAAAAAAAAATATGCTTGAAAATTCTATCTCTCTTGTTATTCAATATAGATCAGATTCAATCTACAGAGATTTCATCAAAATAGTATGATATTGCTGTGGTGATTTTATAGGGATAAGGTTGCATTTTCTTTTTATTTAGATGTTTAGAGAACAATAAAAGAGTTTTAGTTTTAATTTTAATTTTCTGAATGTTTTTTCAATATTTCTTAAAAGATAAATAACTGTCTCTCCTGATTTATTACAAATAACTACAAAGGCTCTATATCGTATATATAACGTTTATATATCGTATATATATTGTATTTAGCCCTTCGAAATAACTTTCTATAAAAAGTATAAAGTATATGATGCAAAGTGAAAATCCTAGAATACTCTCAAGGAGAAACACGAATATACATCTAGAAATAAATTAAAGTATTTTTCATATAATGAAATAACGATCTGGCAACAAATATAATGATTAAAGTTTCTTAATATTAACTAAATTTATCTGAAAAGAAAACGTTGTATAATCAACTGTTTCTTATAAAACAGTATTCGTATCTCACAGATATAATTAAAAAAAGAGCTTTTTCTCATTAGAAGAACATTCCTATGATAATGAGCAAATTCCATTTCATCTTTTAACTAGTATAAGTGAAGAATACAGTATATTTTTTTCAAAATTATTAATGTAAACAATGAGCCATAACTACGATCAATTTTCAAATCAGATATTTCTGGTTTGATTAATTCATTTATTTCCTAGAATGTTATGAATGTGAAAATTTTGAATGAAATTAATAACTTTTGTAATGTTTTAAATTGCCAATTTATTGATTACAATATCCACAAATCATAGTAAATTACCTCATTGTTGAGATACTAATTTCTATAATAAATATAATGTATATTTATTATTATATTATATTATATCTATAATATAATATTTACTTCCAGAATTTTAAAAATCACTATAATAGAATAATTTTTTTATGATCGAATATTTTGTACAAAACAGCACGTATCTAAGTCACGAGACTAAAATTTTAAAATTATTTTATCAATAAAAACTAAAGGAATTGTTCATAAAGATAGTTATATGATTCTTCCCAATCTGATTAATTAGCAATAAGTACCAAATTTAATTTTACAATTCAATAATTTCTGCGTTTAAAATGTTTCTCTTTATTGTTTTCACTTGTTAATCATAAACGATTTTACTATTAATAATTAAGACTATTCCATCCATTAAGCTTTTATTTTAATTTATATTTTTATTAATTTTAAAATTCTTGCATAATTTTTTAGGCATATTAAATCTATTAGCAACAGTATAACAATGTATTTGAAAATATGGCTGTTCTTTTACGTTATAATCGTAATATTGATATTTTATATATAATTTATATTTGGAAAGGGGAATCATTTATAAAGGTCCTAAATTTCAAGTTTAAGATTTCTCACAATTTTATTAAAATTAGAGATATCAAATGTATTTTAAAAATTTAACTCAAAACTGACAATCATTGCCTAGAAAATGCCAGAGCGTTATTAATGTCATCTCTAAAGAGTTTTACGACAGAACACATACACTACTGTGCTTCAAACTACAAACCAAATCTTTCTCTAACAGATTTGTGAGTGAACTAGGATCATTGAATTACAGAGGATACACAAGCATAGTTTCTATTCTGTACGAAAGTCACTCATTGTTGCCAGAAATTCCAAGTTTCGTTTACAGTTTCTTTATTTATATATTATTACTTTTTTGTGACCTCTTGCTGAAAATGCATTTGTTGAAAAAAAAGCTTTTGTCAATATTTGTTTTAATTATATGTTACTGAAAGCTGACCTTTATATTTTCCCATGTAATTAATCAATTTTAAATTTTAAATATTTTTCTATATTCACCATGGACCAGTTGAACATATAGTTTCTTGTCAATATATAAATACAAAACAAAATCTGGCATCAAACAACCTTTCATTTGGAAAAGATATTTTTCATTAATTGAGCTATCGGCATACAGATGACATGCAGCAAGAGGTGCAAAATTAATTTTATTAAGATGCTGCTATTAATCATAGCCTATATGCAGAAAACTTGTCTCTTCCTCTGTAGTTTTGTTTTTATCTTGAAAAAGACTCAGCGTTTCTGAGTTCACTATCACTACACTCGAAATCCAAGTTTTTAGATGTTGCCTAGATTAATGGTTTATAACTTCTAAAAGAAGTCATAAATATAGCAGGACCAGGGCAACTCTGAAAATGAATATCTGTTTTCTCATTGTCAGTGAATAATACCGCAATGTTAAAATAATTATACATCTAAAAATTTAAATATACAATAAATTTAGAAATATTGCTGAAATTAATAAATTGAATAATGTATATTAATTTCTGAGATCTCTTAAATATACATTTCCTTTATATGTAATCGGAGTGAAAAAAGTTTCACTTTCCATAAGAAATTTAAAATTTTATTTAAAAATTGTGTAGTTTTTCAATATGTGAATTGCTCAGTTGTGTAAAAAATAATAATAATATTGTAGTGGTAACAAATATAGCTTTATTTTAATTCTCATTTCAAAAAACCATTTTTTAATGAATGATAAAAGAATATCATGAAATTATTTACTTTCGATATATGTATGATATTTGGTAAAAAAAATCAGGCTTTATAATGTTTTGTTTAGTGTTTGTTATATATTAACTGTAAACCCTACTGATGAATATAGAATGAAATTTATTTTAAATTATACCTAGTAAAAACTAGCTCAGAATCAATAATTTTATTCATAAAGCTTTTTTTACTGTATATAATTTATAATTTCATTTTCACAAACTTTAAAGCATAATTTTATGTAAATTATTTGTGATATAAATTTACAAATCAACAACTGAAATACATGTATTCGAAATTTGTAATGACATAATTCTTTTCCTTAGATGTGAAAAACATCACTTTAAAAAAAAAAAAAAAAAAAAAAAAAAAAAACATAAATTCTGAGATCCTCAGAACCGTTTAGAAGAGTATGAATTTGTCTTAAAATCCAAAGATTTTATAAGATTTTAAAATATTTTATTATTATTATTTAGAACATTGTTTAATTATTTAAGTTTGCAAACTTTACTTATCTGTAATCCTTGTTCATTTGTAAAATATGGTTTCTTTATCATTGATATATATTTACTTAACTATTTTTGATTTTTATTATTTCAAAGTATGTGTGTGTTCATTTAAACTATTAAATGCGAAGCGTATGTTATAAATCCATTACGTTCTTTTACTATAATCTTGAAAATGAAGGATTCAATTGAAAACATTTTTTTTGAATTTTTAAAGTTGGGTCTTATGATTTCTATTATTCATTTAATTGAAATTACTTTCAGTTAACTCAATTATCTGTCATCTTTTTTATGTCCAAAAGTTATTGTCAACTTGAAATTAAAGCAAAGTACTTACATTAGCAAATAAAATTTTTCTTCAAAATAAGGCAGTGATTTTAGTTCTTTTCAAAAATAAGAAAGTCCTTAATAATAATTTACTTGCTGCATCTGTTTGAATTATTTAATAATTTATGTGTTGCTTTTTAATTCTAATAATTACTGACAAAAATGCTTTCACAATGCTTCCACACATTTTTAATAATTGTTAATGCGATTATAAAAACATATCATTTTCTTTATGCTTGATATACCAAATCATCCTTCTAAAACTTTACAAGACAGTTTTATTGCCATTTTCACTTTAATCTGTTTTTGCTGGTTTATAATTTGCCACTTAATAGACTCTTTTTACATAATAGGGCAAATTGGACTAATATTTACAATAAAGACTGAACTACACCACTAATTTTAACATTAAGGCAAGAATCAAAACAATAAACTGTTGAATTTATGGTTAATTACTATAACTATTCTAATAATTAGCTTGTTATATGTTTGTTGTAAGTACATGTTATTTTTAAAGTAAAAATAATTCTTTTATGTTCTTTTATTTTTTAAATATAAGTGAAAATATAAATAATAATTTACTTGATTTTGACGTATAATTTCATGATCAACTGCGTCAGCAATGATTTGAAAATTGCTTAAAGAAATATTATATTTTAAATATTACAAAAAGCAATTTGAATTTATAACTTTTATTGATTGAATTGTATTTTTATTTTCAGTGAGTGTTCGACAGCAGATAATTTTAACATTACCTAGCTCAAAATAGAAGAATATGTAAGAAATTAGCTCCAAGGAGGAATAAATTAAAGAAATACTTAAAATTGAAAAATGTAAATAAATATTATGAATTGATTCATGAGTGTAAATAAAAAAAATTATACTAGATCCCGTTTTTTTCTAAACCGTTATTAATGAAAAAAGGGTATTGTGCGACATAATGTTATTTAATGTAAAAATTCAGTGTTAATACATTTACAATAAATCATTGAAACAAATGTCTTAAAATAATTAAGTTAAAATTTTATGTATATTTACATGCTCAAAGTTTAGTAATTGATAAAAATTGCTTATAGAAATATTCAAAAGAAAAACAAAAATAGCCATTAGAAAAATAATCTGAAGAAATCAGCAAGAAATGATTATAAATAATATGCATTTTGATGTATTATTTCAAAAATAATTAGAATAAATCAGTAAAAAATGATTCTAATAACATTTATATAAATTCATGAGAAAAAAAAACTATTTTAAAAATAAATGTAATTAAATATGAATTTCTTTTTTAGTTTAATAAAATTATTAAAAATGAACTTTAATATTTGGGAGTTATTAATTTATTTGAAGTTTAATGATGTACAGTAATATCTGGTGACATTATAGTGAGATTTAGAAGTTCATTTTTGAAATTGTTTTAGTTTATGTATAATTTTTTTATGAAATAAATGTGCATTTAATGTCACTTGCTGATTAAGGTAAAACACTTGATTTTCTAAATAACCAAAACAGATTCAGTTTTAATTTAATACAATATTATCTTCACAGCATATAAACTATTAGCAGATAGAATTGAATAAATATTTCATTTTTATTTGTAGAAACTAAGTATAAGTTATAACCAGCTCCACGTCGGTAAATGCAGCCACTGCTGTCCGAATGGCATAGGGCCGACGGAAAACCGTGTACGGTAATTGCATGGGCCACACGCAGCCAATACGGAATTGCTGGCCAACCATCAATGACGACGACCACTTTATTGACGGAGCCGGTGAGGCCAAAGGGCCACTGCTGACAAAGACGGCTCGCAGCAGCGGCACAGTGAATACCCGGCATGTTTGTGTTTGCTTGACTGAGATTTGAGTTTATAAATATTATTAATGATTTTATACAATACCTAGCATTTATAATTTTCCCCTTTATTTTCGACTTTAAATTACTTTGATTTTAGATTCGAAACAAAACTTTATCCATCATCATGGTTAATTAATACTTAAAATTGCATTTCTACAAATCAAAGATTATTCAAAAGTAAAAGTAAATCAAAAATTTCTCAAGTATAAAATAAAAAAGAAATAAAACACCAGATCTAGATGATAAAAAAAAGGCTAATGGAAATTGCATGAAAACTAAAACTAGTTCACGGTGAAAAACAGATTTTACAAAAATTAAATTCGTAAATGGAATTTAAAGCTATTATGCCTACTGTATATATATATATATATATATATATATATATATATATATATATATATTTAATGTCATATTAATATATATTGTATATAATATTAATATAAATTGTTTTTACAAACTAAGAGGGGTGATAGTACTCATCCAGCTAAGCAATGAGGGCCGCATTTCCAATCTGAAAGGAAAGAAAGAGGAATTCTCACCTGAACATATAACAATGATGGGTAAGGGATTAATACCAAAAGTGTCACAATACTTATTGTTAACGATACATGAAACAATAAATATAACTTAGTTAATTATATTTATTGTTTCATGTGTCGTTGGACAGTTTATACCAGTAAAGGTACGACTGATGCTCCGTCTCGAAGATTTCTCGTGTCGTGTTAATTTTGTACGTGGCAACAACGATTCTAGCTACGAGATCTTCAGCTAAGTGCACGGGTGACTTATACACTAAAAATTTAATGTGCTCCAAGAAGTCCTGTGAAAGAGGAGGCCAAGCTACAGATCCATTATGTTCAATCCACAGTGGGGGATTGTATTCAATAGATTTTTCAAATGATGTTACCCAGATAATACTTAATACAATGATGTATCACCGTTTTTAAATGACAATGTTAACCCTGATTGGATTTTTCCGGTTAACAAAAAGATCAAAATATTGCTTCTTTTCTGAAATAATTGGTGATAGATTCTTGATGCATTTGCACTTTCCTTTTTTCTTCCTCTCAAAGTAGAATGTGACCCTTTGTTCTTATGTAAATGTTGCTTGTATGAATGAGTACCATCACCCCTTTTAAATTGTAAAATGAAAAAAAGTTATTTTATAAATTTGCTTAATGGACTTAAACATATTTTATTTAAATTAATATGCAGTTAAGACTGCAAGCCATCAAGAAAATAATGAAATCTAGTTAAAAATACAATTTACCTACAATAAATTTTAAGAAATATCTGTAAGTTATAAAATGATTTGAACTACTTACAATTTATTAATTTTCAGTTAAAAACTGGAAGAATCCTTTTCAGAATTTGAAACGTTATATATCAACAAAACATATAAACAAAACATTGGTAGATTAGGAAGGTAGATGTGAAATGAAATTAAACAGTGGAACCAAATCCATTTTCTCTGTCTATGACACTGCATTGAACTTTAAAAATGAAATATTGGTAGTATGGGAAGAACTTTCATTTTAGGCTTCCATTTTTGATAAGAATATATTCAATAGATTTGAAGATAATAAAAGAACAATATTTATGTAGAAGCCGAGTTTAATTTCTAACTCATTTTACATGATATAAATAATTTAAAATAGTGCATTCAAAACTTCATCGGTCATCTGTCATAAAAATAAGTCCCAACGACAGTGATAGTTTAGCATAAAAGTTTGCGCTTTCCTCTTTTAAAAACATTTCCAAACTATAGGCATTTCCATCTTCCAAAAACTTTTTTCACGTTGAAAGAATAAAAACTACCATATACGATACTCCTATATTGTTTCTCCTTGCTCAAAACATTTGTTTTAATTTAGAAATTTTAAACGAAAATATTTAGCTTGTTTATGACACATCAATACCATTTTCAGGCTTTGTAAAGTTTGTCGAATATTTAATTAAATTTTCTGAATTTTAGCTCAGTTAGAAATTTTTAAATTTGTTTTAGTTCATTATTGACCTGGGTTGCCAATGTAATCCACATGTTATCTTTGTGCCTGATTCGCTTGTAAATGTAAAGAACGTATAATAACTGGGAGTATTTAAATCAGTTTTTTAATCAATGTTCGTTTCTTGAAAAATGCTTTGCATACATTCAGACTTAAATCATAATGTCCTTTTTGGTATCTCTTATTATGCTTACGTTATTATATTTAATATGAAGTTTAAATATAAATCTAATTTTATGTACAAATAGATTATGAATAATTTGAAATTTTCTCTGCATACGAAACTTATTAATTTTTGTGTATATATATATAAATATATATAAATATGTGTGTGTGTGTGTGTGTCTATGTTACCGTGAAAGTCCGAAATCTGGAGAATGTCAACACTCACGTAGTCGCTTGGTGTATGTCCGAAATATTTGCTAGATATCCTCATTTCTCACTTACACCGGCAAATGTCGACATCCACAATGCACTAATGGTGAATCTTGAATATGCGTTTCATCTCTCCGTATCCGGAGAGGAGAAATGCAGATTTGCATTTTCTTATCTCAATATTTCAGGCGTGAAAAACGTCACATGTGTGATGTAACTTATCGCCTCTCTTAGAAAGGAGGAGTGACCAATCACGGTGAGTAGAGGAAGTGTAGAGGATTTTTAACCCGCGGGACAAACCTGACTACAAACAAATTAAAACAAATTAAATGCTCTAAGCCGCACCTCTTTGTTGACGTTGCCTTCTGTTATCGCCTTTTCGAGCTCTTTAATCATCTTTTCAAATTCCACCAAAGTTTGTCTGTGATTGTCGACATATACTGGCCATGGTCCGAAAGTGCAAGAAATGTAATCAATTGTACGGTCTTTCACCAACGTTTTTGGTATGTGTTGACATTCACCGGTGAATGTCGACATTCTCTGATTTCGGTCTTTCACGGTAACATATACACAAAATTTCTTTTTTATTAGATTATTAATAATAACAAATAATATACTTTAATTTTATAGTTCCAAAATTTGTGTTCTAGAAAATATAAATCTGCGTGTGACCTTCCTATATGCGAATTAATTATTATAGTAATTTAATCATTGAACTAAATTTCTATTAATATTCTCAATTACTTCTTAACGTGAAAACATTGAATAAAATTTATTTATTATTTATATTATCGTAATATTAAATTAAAAACATATTATCCATAAACTATATACAAATTTAATAATTCTTATGTAAGTCAGAATATATGCTTACATTTTTTTCCGAATGAATAAATTTCACAACAATATTAGTGTCTAAAATTAGTAAGCATGTCTTCCTTGTATTTTACTTATTTCAACTTTTGAAAGTTTTAAAAATTCCTTTTTATTTCAATTTTTTTTACTCTGAATTGGATAGTTTTGGTTGCAATGGTTTTGTTTCAATTGTAATGCTATTCTTAAATAATAATTCATATAAATTCGTAATTATTATAAAATCAGGAAACATATAAATAACTCTCAATTATAAAATTTAAGTATTTGCATACAAATATGAGGCGAACAACTATATTAAAATAATGTCAGGTATAAGCAAATGAATTTTTCTATTTTTTAAAATAACATTGTAATTGCATAATTATTTTTCTCTTTCACTTTTCTTTTTTTCTGTTTTTGTACCTACGCAATACAGATAACTTGAGTCATAAAAACCAAATAATATATGTAATTATGATCGTACTTGACTTTTAATAATCTGTAAGTTGGTGTATTAGGATTAGGATTTTTTACCTATACTGCAATAATAGTTAATAACTTATAATAAAATCATTAAAGTTTCTAATATGTGTAAGTATAAAAAACAGATTGGCGAGTCTTACATATGAATCTCATATGTTACAAAAAATATACCAATCCAATAAATTCCTGTTTTGTTGTTTATGATTACTTTTAATGTAAGTATATTAAACATATTTTGGTTGCTCGTTTGGCTTATGAACTAAATGGATTTTATTATCCTTAACATAAATTGAAATAATTTTGAAATTTTTAATAAATTTTATTCAATATCTAAATGTTTGCTTCAAAATATGTAAAGCTCTAATTGTTGATAGTGATAACTGGCAAAGTGAAAGAATATTCTTTAGTGAGTTGTAACAAAGTAATATATAGGTTTGAAAAATAGGAATAATAAATTTTGATTCAACAGTTGCTATAAATTGAGTAATAAATACAACGTCGTATGTATATATGGAATATATGCGTAAACATTTATGAAAGCTGGAAGTATCCTTCTTTTAGAGTTGTTTCCAGATAAAAAATAAATTCTAGCGGTTAAATAAGAAGAGTGATATGGATTAATATTTGTTACCCCACATGTTAGATAATTTTTAAATAAAAACACACATTATGCAAGTCTATAATTGTTGTAATTAATTTCAATATTTCCTAAGTTATTTAGAGTATAAAATATGTTTTAAAAGGAGTATTATTATCAAGAAATCCAAGTGTGAGAATATTTATGTAGTTAAACAGCTATTATCCATCATATTTATTTGTACAAGAATAAAGATGTTTTAAGTTTTATTGTTGCCAATCTGCTCAATGATTGATGGATCTCATTGATAACTCAGCAAACGTTTTGAACACACACAGTTTAAATAATATTCTTAGTTTAAATTAACATTTGTGAGTAAAAATAACATTATAATGTTAATTGAACAAACCCTACAAAATCAAGTAACAATTATATATTTTTTATATTTCCCTAAAAAATCAATTGCATGAAAAATTAGAATTTATAAATTTAAACTTTATTTGGCAATATATTTATTATTTTGCATGAAGAAAAGCAATAAGTTGCAATGCTATTTTGTGAAACAATAGAAAATCCCTTTTTTTAACTTTTTCTTAAAAGGAACAGCTTTAACTAAAATTTTTTTAAGAAAATACTTTTCACACTTTCTGAGTTCTTTACAAAACTTTTGAAAAATGTAAGGATACTATGTATATATATATAAATTTTTCTGTTAAAAACAACATCACTTTCATTGAATTATTGTTATTAGTTAATGTTACATTCTCCTGTTTTCATATAATATTTTACCACTATGTATCATTATCGCGTTCATTATATAATTTAAGTCATTAGTTAAATACTCATTAAAACAATTTTTATATAGGATTTACAAATATTTTTTACTTAACATTAATGTATTCTTACTTCCTCTTGATTAATATTTTTATAATTTTCTGGACATTTTTTAAACTATAAATTACACCAATAATTTTTAAATTTGCCTTTTAGTTTTCTGTGAAGCATTCCCAATTTGAGAAGAGAATTTGAATTAATTTTCAAACTGCTTCTAGTTATGATAATTTTAAAAACATATGTTCAAAAATCATACATTCTGAAAAAATGTAAGCAAAATATATTTTAAATTTCATTTATTTTCCTCAAATTAATGAAAAAAAAAAAAACAAATGATATACTTGAAACGAAAATAATAAAACAATTTGTATTAAAAGTTTTACAATTTGAACTTTATTTGTTTGATAAGTGCACAGATATGTATTTGTTCATATTATTAATAACAAATATAGGAAATTATTTCACAATGAAAAATTTTTTCTTTCTATATTCTTTAACTAAATTTCTCAGGTATGTAAGACCTTTACTTTCCTTTTGCATCATTTTTCTTAAGTGCAACCTAAGATTCAAATATTTAGATATCTTCATTAAAATTAAAAATAATTACTAAACTTGCATTTTTTAGTTTTTATTGAAAGAGAAAAATAAAATATTTTATGGATTATGTTTTAACTTAAAAATAAGTACTCTTAAAATTCGGAAATTTCAATTACATTTCATGAAGATATGCCTTTTTTCTTCACATTTTAGTTTATTTTAAAAATTCAAATTATTACAATACTTGCAATGAATTCAATTTTCTAAGAAAATGTTTGTTTTCTTTTGTTTCTCACAAATATTTTAAGCGATTATAGTTTCTTCATTTAAATGATCTTTTGAATAAAGGTACCTAAATTTTGAAAGAAAAAAACGTTTTTAACAGAATTTATTATTTTATTAATTGCAATATTTCATATAGAATGTTGGAGATGGTATTGCAAATATTTTCTTCAACTTTTTTAATTTTGCTTCTGTCATTAAAACAATGTATTTCATATTTCTAGAAATTATTTTGTGACGTAAGTGAAATTGAATTGAATGAAAAATCATAGTAAACTTTTATATTTATTAAAATTCATTGTTAAACTATGTTTACTTTGAAGAACACAAACAAAACATTTTTTTAATGTAATGTTGTTGTAAAGTTATTCAAATGTTGTAAGGTTTGAATTTAATAAACGTAGGATAAAATCTAATTACATATATATTTTGATTTATTTTAACACATTAATAAAATTATTAGACAATTTATCCCAATAATAGAGAATGAGGATGATATTTAGTAAATTAATTTTTATTGTTATTAATAAGTTTCAATGTAACTTATTCCAATGAACAAAATGAAAAGGAATGAATGAAAATGGATATTGAATGCTGATGTCTTTCAATTTACATTTTCTTTACTTCCTTTCTTTATACTAATGTCCCTTACTGTCATAATTTAGTGTCTAAATGCGAAATCATTCTTAAAAACTGTACACCATTTATAATTGTGCAGGATTAATAATTTTA
>JAPDSC010073116.1:23114-37309 GCA_026290005.1 Latrodectus geometricus | reverse complement strand
GGTCTTCAGGAATATATATTTTTATCTGAAATAGTTAATTAAAGCCTACTCTTATGATGTTGAAATTTATACACATTATATTAGAAAATTTCAAACTGTTCAAATTATTAATTTTAAATCAGTGAGCTCTGTTTCTTGTATCAAATACAATCTTAAGACTTAGAAGAATTCTCTGATTATATATTGACTTTTATTTATTTTTGATTGTAAATAATGTATGATTTACAATCAATAAAAGACAATTGTAAACTCTTCCGTATTTTATACCCAGATTTCTCTTAAAATCTGAAAAATAATGGTTTTTAAAAATTTTCCTACTTAAATGTATGAAAACGTATCTTTCAATAATGAGAGTTTACTTTTATATTTAAAGAATAAATAAAATGCTCTTAATAACCGGGAAAATTTGTAATTACATTAATATTCTAAAATTATCTGAGAATACGATACTAGCATAATTTACCTTTACAGATAAATAAAATTAAAAATATTCTTTCTCATATAATGGACATGAACAAAAGAATAGTCTAACTAATAATAAAATACAAGTAAAATATTAGTATATGAAAATGTTTACTAACAATGTTGCATAACATCATCTTTGAAGTGATTCATCTATTCTTGCTTCTAATTATCTTAATTTATAAGAAATACAATTACATATTAACTTATAAATCAATAATTATTACAATTTATTACTAAACTATCTCTCTACTATTAAATGAATAATTACAACAATTTAAGTTTGAAAACTATAACATAAGTTTAAATTTTCCATTTATTATTTTCTTAATTTAATTCCAACTTGCAAAAATTAGCTGATTAATATTTTCTAGTACTTTAAAATTAATTTTCAATACGGAAATATTGATAATTGACATTGTTGTTTTAAATAAAATATATTTATTCAACATATTAAAAACAATTTTCTTTCATGGGAATGAAATATCTTTATCATACAATAAATATGTTTTGAGCGTAATATAAAACAATAATTCACAAATGAGAGTATTTAGATAGACCAATAATACATTTTACTTTATTTTTTATATAGTAAACTATAGAGGTACTGTCAAATATAAGACAGAAAATAAAACATTAATGAATCAAATTATTGACTTTTTCAGGTAAATTGAAGATGCTTGCATTGTTGTCATATTTGACTATTTTCTATAGTTTTTTTGCTCAAAAAAGTTTAAAAACAAATAATTTTGTAAAAAAATAAATAAAGAATAACAGTTATTTCTTAAAAAAGATGTAAAATAAAAATAATAATTAAATTTAAAGTATCACAATTTAAGAAAATATGCACATTATAAATGTAACAACAAAAGATTTTTTTTTAATATTTTTAAACTTACTGTAAATCTTTCATCTTAAAATAACAATTTTTCTTGTACAGATTTTATGGGTTTTTCCTTTAGAGAGATTAGAAGACTACTTTTTCAAGAGATGCTGAGGAAAGAAGTTAAATATTTGCAGACTCTCCACATTTTTGAATTTTAAAATTTTTATATTTTCCTTTCACCATATTCAGGCATGAAATTTCAAGTGGGGTTTTTGGTAAAAAGCATCAATAATTCATTTCCTAAATTTCACTTATCATTTCTTACAATCTCATGTTTCATATTCGTAAAAAAATCACATGAATTTTAATTATTTTTTCATGGTATAGAATAAAATTATTTCGTTTTTATAGCTAAATCGTTTTAAATAATGAAAAATCTTCATTATTTTAATTAATGTTGCTTGTTTTGAAGATTTTTAAAAAAATAAGTTTTCTACGTATTCTCTAATAAGTCTATGTATGTTTGCAAACATACTTAGAATACATAAATTTATTAACCATAAAAAATAAATTATTTATAGTTAATAAATTAAGTAACTCTAGAACAGAAATTCTGTAATTTTTAATTTACACTTCACTGAAAATAAATAATTTGTTTCCTCATCATAATAATTTAATATTTACATGTACTAATTATGCTGGTAAGTTAAGATTATAAATCTATTTATATTTGTACTTATAATGGTTTTTCTTATATTTTAATCATGTGGCATTGAAATACTTATAATATATAAATGTCACTTAATCATTGATTTTTTCTAATTACTCAAAATTTAATTCTGTTAATCGTTTAAGTATTAATAATTACTCAATGATTAAAATCATCATAAAATTATATTTTTATGATATTTAACAGAATAATTACTCTATAATACCCATTTTTATCTAATTTAATTTCACCGTGCAGTAAAACTTACCTAATAACTTAAAACGAGAGTAATATCATGTGCCAGAAATTAAAAAAAAATCTAAAATACAAAATTCTCACAATATTGAAAGACATGCTAAAAAATATATATGTTTGTTATAGTAAATTTAATTCACAAAATTTACTTGGATTTATATACTTTAATTTCTTTTAAAATTCTTAATTAGAATTCAGATTTAAAATATGAAATCTAAAATATAATTTAGATATCTCAATGAAAACGTATGCATTTTTATAAAAAACAATTATTAAAAACAAGATAATGAAATATGAAAAGAAGCATGCAGCTTATGGAAACGATGTTCAGAGTAGAAATACTACACATTGAACAAGTGAAAGTGTCAATATTTGCAGAGAATTCTTAGATATTTTTTATTTAATTAAACAAATTTATTTCTAACTGTAAACATATTTATGTATATACTAACAAAATGTTATTTTCCTAAATTTATAGAACATAGTACACAATGCAGGAAAGGTAGTACTGTGGCCATGCTGGGAGAAATCTATACTTAATATATACATTCTTTGAAGCAAATGCTGAATGCCTTGTGGGGCTTCTAGAGACAATCTTTTGTTTGAAAATATTGTACCTTTTGTACATGATTGCGAAGATTACAATTGATATATATATATATATATATATATATATATACAAAACCAATAATATATATATATATTTCATATTTCTGCGTAGGTTTACTTTATAATTGCATAAAACTATAAGGTAAACCTATGTTTATAAACCTACGATAACCTTTAAGATCAGTTCCATCCATATGAACAACATATCATCTCGATGGAACTGATCTTTGTATTAAATTACCTACAATCGAAATGCTTTTCTTCAAATTGGGAATTTGAATTCTGTAAATATTTGATATTCTTATTTGAGAAATACGTTACCTTGGCGGATATATTAATATTAATTAATGCATTAAGACTAACTGTAATTAATTTAAAATTTTAAGTAGGATATAAGTTACAAAAAAGTAAAGTTAAATTATAAGGAAATTATATAATTTAAATTATAAGGAAATAAACCAATAATTTAAAATTACTTAACATTTATTTTGAAGGGAAATCATTAAACTATGCGTGTAATTTCTGTGATTTTGAAAATATGAAATATAATTTGTTATCAGATATTAATTTCAGAAACATGAAATATATCGGATGAAAATATATCAGATTCACGTGTTTTATTGTTATGTCCTTAGTGAAATATTTATAACGTTTCAAAATTAGACACAAATATAATTGACTAGTTTTACTCGTTCATTCTTTCAGAAGTATATCAATTATAAATTAGATAAATTTAATTAATTATTTGTATTTGTTCATATATTATTTATAAAATTATATGCATTATAAAAAGTAATGATATTCAATACGTCATATTTTAATATTTCAAGTAACAAATAAATATATATATAACAAATATATATATAACACCGAATTATGGCAGTTCTTCTATGAAATTTCAATTTAACTATACTTATTTCTGAATTATTGAGATAAGTTTTAGAATAGTTTAGGATCAATCTATGTTTAACCTTTGTAATAGCAGAAGATTTGTTAGAGATATAAATCATTGCCTTGATTCACAAATTCCGTCGACACAGTACGTTATTAAACACTTAATTGCTTCGTGGCTTATTCCGAATTTCCCACATAAGCTCGAAGCTACGAACCTATATGTTAATGCATTTCCTTTCCTCTCAAAGGATCTAAATATTTGACTGCATATCACTGAAATCCATTTATCTTTGAACTTAATAGCTGGTACGAATAGAATTATTAGTTTAGGATAAAAGGTAGTATGAAATGAAAAGGGGAGATAGTTTGACTGGGAATTCTATATAAGACAAGAAATAGAGTATTTAACAAGGTATAATTTATTATTCGAAATGAAACTTATTTTATTTTGTTGTTAATATAAATGAGCACCTTTCTCAACATTTTAATTATGAAATAGATGACTAATTATATTATATAGTTGAAAATATCAACTTCAATAAATTTTATGAAAGAAGGTAAGATAAATCACAATTTTGCTGCTAAATATAGATATATTTTTTAAAACGTTTAACATCACATATATTACTTTTTAACTCATTTATAAATTATTTTATTTATATACTAGACTGATGATCACATATGATTTCACTGACAATTAATTAAATATTGTCAACTTTAATTAATAATATTGTGTCATCTGAATTGAAAAATAATTCATTCGCTCAAAGATGTTTCATTAAATTAAATTTTTACATTGATTGTCAAGCAACATTTCTGTATTTATTTATAAACGTTTTTTCAATGGAGAGAATTTTCAAAGTAAAAAAAATAATGTATTTCTTTATTTCCAAAATTAATGGTAGTTCTTATATAGAAATTCACTATTAAAGCTGTAATAAAATTCTAAATAAAGTAGGTGAATTAAAGAATTTTATTCTGCATGCCTAAATTATAAAATTATATTAATTATTTAATCATATTTTAAATAATGCATGACTTTAAATAAATTACTTAAATCTATTAAGCATATACCCCAGCTGCTTAAATTGCATCTAAAGTAATATTTGATAAAATTTAATTTTATGTATTGCATACACAATTTTTTACTCCTTTAAAATTAGTATTTTATAATTGCATAATTTGTTATTCTTATAATTAATAGTTAATAATAATTTTTATTAAATAGCAAGTAAATTTATTTTTTTTTGTAAAAATATGCATGCATTATTTTTAAATCAATCTACTAAATTACACGAATTTAAATAATCTGATTGAAAATGATATCTTAAATTATCCCAACCTTTTTTTCACAAATTATTTCTAAAATTGATTATGAAGTTATAATTTATTGAAAAAACTTTTCTAAATTAGTAATATTTTAATCTATAACAATTTTTCTTTAAAGTATGTAATAAAAATATAAGGAGTATTAAGTTTAAATGGAATATATTTTTTATTATATTTACCTACTTCTTAGAAAATACAGCTGTTAGCATGTTGTATCATCTAATCAAAATATTATATGATATAATGTAGTATTTTTAATTTGATTAAAAAAAATATAACAGAGATGTCTCTGTAATGTTGTAGGTTGTCAACTACTTCTCGACAATATTTGGTTTTATTCCATGATTTCCTTGAAGAGTGAAGCATAAGTTCTAAAACTTTTCTAACATTTCACTTTCTCTTTTGTTGAGAAATATTTTTTTTTTCAAAATAAGTTTCCGTTTTTGTAAAAGTTTCTTTATTTGAGTCAAATTCCTTTAATTTCAAGAACTTTTATTTATAAAAAACAGCTAATAGAGTAACTGTGAGTATATAGAAGATGATTTAATAATCCTAAGTGCAATATGTGCAATTTAGACGTTGTTGGGATTCATTTGTGAATCAGCGCATTATCTTGGTGAATGAACACTTTTTTTATTCATAAGGTATCATTTTTTAAATTTATTTTTTAAAATGTAATAACCATTGTTGTGGAGGAACTCGGTACATAAAGAAACACCGAGCTAACCCAGGTTCTTAGATAATAGTGGAGACTTGTTGAGAACAAATTTGAAAGACAATGTTAAATAATAACACAATTTTATTATACTATTAAAATTTAAATATTTACATTGAACATTCTTGATTAATAATCTTATCAATACATACAAATTTAATCAAAATATATTTATGAAACTTTGTGGCCAGGGTCCTGAGGAAGAGATTAAAAAGACTCACCCCCTTTATAGTGCATCACCTTTGGTAGGTCAGTACAGTTGCTCAGATTTCTTTGGACTTTCTATTCATCATCATATTGCTCCTGTATTCCCCGTGAACTGGTCTGCTCCATGTTTCTCGTTTGGCTAGGTTTGCTTCATCTCTGTCCAATTCTCTCTATCATCGAAGTCTTTTATTTCTTCATAAGTCTTTTATTTCTCCATTTCTCCGAAGTCTTTTATTTCTCATAATTGATCTTTTTTATCGGATTATTGGTGAATAAAATATGATGTTTATCCCAAATAAAACACACGAAATTTCACTAAATTAATTTGCTTTTTTTGTTGCTTTTTCCACTTTTATTTTAAAAATTTTTCATCAATGTTTTCCTTTTCAATGTCAATGGTTTCGACAATTATTAATTAACTACAATTATTAATTTGATTTTGGATTGTAGTGAAAGATACACAATTTACCCATTGCCATAAATCACATAAACGCTTCAAATTAATTTTACTGTTCTGAAAGAATTTCAAATAGCACTCATAAGCTTGGTGGCATTATACTAATTACTAGCAAATATGGTATTCACTTCAAATGGAATATTTTCCTGGACAAAAATTTATATACGCAATTCTTCTAATATCTCTATGATATGTTCACGTTTTCTTATGTAAATTCAATATATGATCATTCAAATCTATTTTAGGGAATTTTTTGGTTTTCTGGAGCAATTGCAAATAAAAAAGCAAGAGCATTGTACATCATCCACGTTTATACGGCTGAGTTTATCCATTGTTAGTTTTGATGCAGCAATCGCAGAATAATACTTGTAACGTTATTACATGGTTTTCCAAACAGAATATTTTCAATTAAAATGATTTTATCTAAACATAAAATGCCGTTTTCTTCTTGTTTTGGAAATTGCTAAACACTTATATTTAAATCTACTACAAATTTATAAATAAATAACATATGTATATAAAATTGATTTAAATATTCAATTTTATGTACATATGCTATTTATTTCTCATCATACTTAGTAAGGTAAGTAATTATTAAGAATCAGCTGATTTCTTAAGTACCTTAAATGACGCTGATAACTGCTGTCTTAATTCAGTGACATCTGCATGATTTATTATTCATCAATCTTATTGAAGATATGTAATTTCAATTATTATTAATTTAATTTATCATTAAGTACACGTTTCTTAATATGCCTAAAATATTGAAACAATATATCGTTTTATTGGAGTAATACTATTTCACATGCTACTCATAGATTCCAATACTAAATTAAAATCCATATTTTAATGGAAAACAGAAGAAATTTACAAAGTACAAAATAAATTTTATCCTAAAATATGTTACAATATAATTGGTAAAAATGAGCTTTATGATATGAATTTATACCTAAAAAAATAATAATATTTTTATTTATTTATAGTCTTAAAATCAAAAATATTTAATATACAATTATAATGTATAATGGAATGTGCCTAATATTAAAAGTTTAAATATTTTCTATTAAAATATAATATATATATTTTGTACTTTTATAAATTATATATTGCTCATAAAATTTTCATAACATATGATTAAAATTCAATGCATTATTCTTATTTTATTTCTTAAAATTTAAAAGTAGACACAAATATTTTCTAGAAGAATCTTAAGCAAAAATAAAATCTTTAATCATAATATTATAATAGCAGTTCAGTATAAAAGAAAATTTTATACTCAAGCAGTTTGAGCCTTTTTTGAAGCACTTATTTAAAGACTAATTAAGTCACAAAATATTACTATCAATTGCTAAATTTCAATTATTAAGGTAAAAGTTTCAAAAGAAAAGGTAAATGTAAAAAATTAGTAATTGTAAATAATCCATGTTAAACTCATTACAATAAGTATGAAAAGTATTTACGATAATCATTTGCTTAGTTGAGATAATTTTATTTCTAAACTTTCCAGGAAAAATACATATTAGCGAATCTTGTTTATCAGACAAAATCTACTATTCAAAACAATGTTCCAGGGAAAAGAGAAGTTTCAAGCTATACTTTTCAAAGTAATAAATTTAGAAAGTTAATGTGGTAAAAAGTACATCAAAATAGACCGTAAATCAGTGGGAACGGGATTTTTGGAGCGACGAGTCAAGGTTCACTATTTACCGTTTGGATTGCAGGGTCTGGGTCTGGCGTCAGCCTGAAGATTGTCTCCTGCCAAAATGCATTGTGCCAACAGTCAAGCTCGGTGTGGGTAGAATTATGATCTGGGGGTGTTTCTCCTGGTATGGAAAGAAAACCCTGGTTCCCATTCATGGTAAGCTCAACGCCGATGCATATTGCACCATTTTGGGTGACAATGTGCTTCCGACTCATTGTGGCAGTGTTACGGGTTGGACCCCTGTTACTTTCAGGACGACAATGTCAGTTGTCATGTTTCGAGGTTAACCAAAAATTGGTAAGCTGTCAATGGAGCTCATCAAACGGATTGGCCTGCCCAGAGCCTAGACCTGAACATTATCGAGAACCTCTGGGACGAATTGGATCGACAAATTTAGGAGTGCACTACTCGTCCAAAATCGGTGAAGGAACTTGTATGTCTACTCCAAGCCGAGTGGTAGACAATACTTCTAGCTGTATTACCAATACTTGTGGAAAGTATACACCGGAGAGTTCACGCTGTAATTGCGTCTCAAGTAAGCTGTACCAATTATTGATTTTGAATAAAGTTTTTCTTTTCTAACACAGGTCTCCTAGTACTTATTGGTAGAAGGTTTGCAATTAAATGCTTATAATAAAAATATTCATGATTAAATTATGTTGTTTACTTTAGATTTACATATTAACTTCTATTTTATTCCGAAGAAAATACATCTATATCTACCCGTTTAAATTGTTTTATACTGACTTATCTTACAACAACTCTTGTGTATACTAACTTTTAAAAATTAAATTTCATACTTTTCCTTAATCTTATAAAGTAATAGTAATAAATTCTTAAAAAGTAATATGCTTCCATAAATATTAATTATTTCAGAAACCTTATAAATATATAATTAACTTATACATTTTAAAATTATCTTAATTATATTTGCTGATACAACGAAATCTTTAATATTTGCTATGCTACAAGTTTGAAAAACTTGATTATTTTTTTAATCAATAACATGTTTTGCAATAGAAAGATGGTTTTTTTTAAATTTAGATAGTTTATTTTACATTTTTTAAATATTTATCATGTTTAAAACACTCCCTATATTCTTATCGCTATTTTAAATACTAAAAAAATAATAATCTTATTTTCTTTCAAAATTTGGAAATTTTTAAACAAAAAAATATATTTTACAGTTATTAAATTAATTTTTCAATGTCGGCTTACCTTAAGAACTATTCGTTTCTTAATAAAAGTTTGTTTTTAGAAATTAAATAAAAACTCCTACTGTTTTGTTACTGTCAAGTTTAAAAGTAACTAAAAATTCAAATTTAAAGGTTATTAAATTTAATTATTGCCAAAGTTTAGAATATTTTGATCAGTTTTTTTGAAATAAAATGACTGCTTTACAGGCCTCCAGTACTTTAAACTTAGCCTTAAAATTTATTTAATTTTAACATAGAATATACTTTTTTAAAATGGAAAATGGTATGCTCATTTGTTTATATGTAATGTACCAATAAGAAAAATTAACAATCATATAAAACCCATCAATACATAAAAATGAATAATCAATGAACACTTACCAATAAAGGTTTTAACTTTTTCTATGTTAATAAATAACACACTTACTAATAGTACTGAAGCTTATTAATACTAAACATACTAGGAATTTTTTTTATTCGGCAAAATTAATGAAAAAATGGGTCAAATGACCCCTTTTGGTAGTTTTAGTGTTAAAAAGGACCCTTAATATAATTGTCAAAAAAATCATTTTACATAACCTAATAAGTAATAGGATTTGATATCATTGACGCTTTTATAGAAGTTAATGTCATGTGTTGTTTGTATATATTCTATCCATGTTTTTTTTAAAGCAAAAATAAGCATTATTTTTAACGATATATCACCATATTACTAAGAAAATGAAATATAGAAACTATACATTTCATTTAATCAGATTTTTTCTAAGAAATGTTAATTCAAATAAATGTAAGTTCATTAATTTAATAAAGTAATTTTATTACAAATATGGTTTGTAAAATTTCTTGATAAAAATAAAAAATTAGGTAGAAAATAATAAGTTTTCAATTTGCAGTGGAAGAAATAAACTATCTTAAATAAAATATACTTTTCGAGTAAAATTTTAGATAAGTCTTTTTAAGCATTTGAATTACATTTGTGAAAAATATAAATAGATACTTTGTTTGACTTTCGTTGAAGCTTTGATTGCAATTTTCCATTCCTAATTAATAATGAAAGCAGTTGTTTGTTGAATGATAATTAAAAATTTATATACTATTATGTGCGTGAATATATTTCATTTCTCTTATAAATGAATAAACAATTGTTAGTGTTATATTTTGAGCAGACAAAAATTTATTTTTCAATCAACTTTGCAAGAAAAATATTTCTCATTCTAGTGTAATTTGCAAATATAATAAACAAGAATTATAATTTTTCATATGCTTCAGTATTTTACATAACAATCGGAATGCTAAATTAATCTTAGGTTTTGAAAAGAAGATTCTGATATTTTAATATTTAATATTTAACTATATTGATTCTTTTTAGTTGGCATTTGAAATTGTTTTTGACTCATAATGAAAATTTGTTGCGTACGCATGTTGTATATTTTTACAACAAGAAAAAAAACTGTTTATTATTCAATCCTTTATTCATGATCTTGTTAATGTACAAAGAAAGAAATTTAAGCATTTAACTATATTATTTTATACAATGCCAAAAATTTCATACTGTTATCATAATATGCTATAAATATAGAGAATATAAATATTTAATTTCGTGTCATAGATTTCTCAGGTAGCATAACAGCAAATTCAATTAATAATTTATGAAAATTTTATCATTTATTTAGTTTTATAATGAATTAATACTAGAAATATCATACTAATTAAAATTTTCACTTTAGAAGTCCCTCTTACACATATTTTTTGTTAAATATCTGTATTTAATTTACTATCCAGGCATTGTTTTTTTGTAGTACTTTTTTCATATATTATACAATACATACAATAGGAAAAAATATTGCGATGTATTACATAAATTTTACATTTTGTTATTTATATATTAGATAACTTTTAATAAATTAAGAAATTTATTACATTGCTGCCAATTTTAAATGAAATATCATACTAATTAAATTTTTCACTTTAGAAGACCCTTTTACATACATTTTTTGTTAAATATCTGTATTTAATTTACTATCCAGGCATTGTTTTTTTATGTAGTACTTTTTTAAGAAAAATATTGTGATGTATTACATAAATTTTACATACGTGTAATTTATATATTAGATAACTTTTAATAAATTAGGAAATTTTTTACATTGCTGCCAATTTTAAAAGACAAATTAATAAATGTATGATTCTTTATTTTATAAAATTAATCTCGGTGTTTTTACTTTAGTTTTTCGTTTATGTCAAGAAGAAAATTTATTAACTTCATACTGCTTTGGATGATTACAATATTTTGGCTCTCTTTCAATTTTATAGGCTTACAATTCTCAAATTTTTGTTTAAAATTTATTCTCAAAAAGGTTAAAGAAAAGCAAAATATAATTTTGCAAAATACTGCAACATGACATCGAAGATCTGACATGTTCACTGAAGACAAAGAATGTCGCTTCAGAAATGCTTCCAGGTTGGTGTAATGAGGCATGGAGATGAAGTTGCCACCTTAAGTATAGACTTTGTCACTTGACCATTGGTCAAATTACCAGGTGATTCGTTTTATTTAGAGGCTTTTTCAGTCGGCTAAAGATGACGTTAAACTTGGAAGTTAGACGGCCTTAAGCTTTTAACAAACAACAATACTATAACTTTATTCCTAAGGTTTTCTACAATTTCTATTGTCTATTTTCAAAGCAACAATTTAGGATTATTAATTTTTTGAATATAAACTTTATTTTCAATGAATTTTTACTTCTTTACAATAGTAAGTTTTAAAAATAAAAGTATTTTTTCTTTGAAATCTGTACATTGCCTAACTTCTGCCATTGGGATTAATTTTTAATATTTGATCATTCTAGTTTTAACACATTTTCTTAATAACTTGATACTTTGATGGCTATGAATATCATTTTTTATAAATATGTAATTTATTTTTATTATTATCTTCACCTTATTGGCAAATTTTACTTTGTTTTTCTTGCATAGATGTGTATGCCCTTAATGAAAATATGGTTTATATATCTTCCTATAAAATATTGCTTAAAATTTATTTTCTGAAAGGGTTTAATGGTATAATTACATTTATTTCGAAATTACTCGATCATTTGAATTGAGCTACCATGCTTAAATATGTAACCTCATAAAGATTGTAAAATTCTAACATAATGCTTTGAGTTATATGACGTTAAATATTCAAGTTCCACGATATAATATTCAACAATACGAGATTCAATATTCAAATTTAGAAAAAGGCTACATTTAATGAAATGTAAATAATATAATTATTTATATTTCAAAAATATTAATATATTCAGTTACGTGTCGATTAAAAATTACTAGATAATGTAGAAAAATAATTTTGTAATTTAATAAATTTAACTATATTACATAAATTATATAAAAATAAAACTGTTAAGATTTCACTGTGTAGATATGGATTCCAAAAACATTTTATTTTTTATTTTTAAGGATTTTACATGTTTGATTATCATGTTTGAATTAATCTTTTTTCTAACGGTCAGCGGTGAGTAAGCCTTCTTCACAATAAGGCTGGGAACTGCTATTCATTTATCGTTACCGTGTGGGCACCTGTAAACCAAGTTACAGAGGCGAGTAGTATTACCTATGTCACACCCCTACAAACTCATTTAAAGGTTGTGTCAGAACCAGCCATCAGCCGGCATTGATTTAAACTAAATTTGGTTTCCATATATGTATACATGAAAACGAATATAAAATAACTCAGTAATAAAAAATTTGAGTTTTTTTCCTTAACAATTTTAAAAAATTAACTAATTAGTTATTTTTCACTATAATTTATCAAATATGCAAAATACTTTCATATTCCTCACATTTGAGAACTGAGTAACTCCTATTTTTACAAATTTCAAGCAAACGTTAAAAATTGGTCCTTATTCTTGGGGAAAAAATAGAACTCCTTTTGTTTAATATTTAAAAATACAGAAAAATTAGAAATTATTTAAGATTAGCAGATTTATTTATTATGAATAATTAACTTTCGTCTATATTTACATTGTTTCTCAACATGTATGAAATGTTAATTCATAAGTAAAAAAGTGCTAATTGAATTACATAAGAAATATTAATTATGTTGCCTATTTTTGTATAGTATTTTACTATTCATATTTATGTTTTTCTAAATTGAATGTATTTTCAAAGCAGAAAAATAAAATGAAGGCAGGAAATCTTTATTCAAAATGTTCTAAAAAAAGTGTGTTTTTTATTAATAGAAAATAGTGTAGTTCCCTTTAATCATCTATTTTCTACGTCGGATCACAAAGAAAGAGGAAAATATTTCTACCTTGTAATTATTATAATTTTCACCTTACACATTTACTTTTATTATTAATTGCTTTAGTATTCCTTTAGTCTCAAGAATCATAATTGTTATTTTTAAGACTAGGCTAGATCGAGCTAGATATGAAATATATAAATTTTGATATAAACAAATCTTATAGTATTTATCTTAATGAAATAATATTTCAATAATTTTTTATATTATAAACTGAATAAATTATGTTTCATACGCAAAAAAGAGGATAATTTAAGTAAGTAATTTTAATACCAAAATAAAATCGTTCATGTATTCGGCATTTTTAACAATTTTATAATATTATAAATTAATAATTTTCTTGAGTACAGTATTTTACACTTTTCATTTTCCTAGATTTTTAAAAATGAATAGTCATCAATTAAAAACAAGTATTTTACATATAATAGGAAGTTTTCTGAAGATTTTCAAATTTAAAATAACTCAAAATTATTCTAAAATTTATACTGAAAGTTATCTTTTAAAAGTAATCTAAATTTAATTTAAAAGTAACGA
>JAPDSC010073116.1:6149-18114 GCA_026290005.1 Latrodectus geometricus | reverse complement strand
TGTGTGTGTGTGTGTGTGTGTGTGTGTGTGTGTGTGTGTGCAATGAATTTGTTATTTTTAACTATTTGTTATTATATATTGAAATGTGACGTATAGAATAATATTACTTTTTATAATTTATATGTTTTTATAAATAATATATTATTATATGTACCAATAATTAAATAAATTTATCTAATTTATAAAAGATATAGAAATATCTGTTATGAATTAGATAAATTTAATAACAGGTAGATGTTCTGAAAAAATAAACGAGTAAAACTCATCAATTATATTTGTGTCTAAGGATTAACATTATAATACTTCATTAAACACATGACAATTAAAAACAAAATTTTGATACATTTTTATCCGATATATTTCATGTTTCAAAAATTAATATCTGATAACAATCATATATGTTTCATATTTTTGAAATCACAGAAATTACATGCATAGTTTAATGATTTCCCCACAAAATAAATGCTAAGTTTTTTTTTCAATTTTTTGTTTATTACCTTAAAATTTAACTTTATTTTTCATAACTTGTTTCCTACTTAAAATTTTAAATTAATTACAGTTGTAATACATTAATAAATATTAATATATCCACCAAAATACCATATATCTCAAATAAGAATATCAAATATTTACAGAATTCAAATTCCCAATTTGAAGAAAAGCTTTTTGATCGTAAATATTTAATACAAAGATCAGTTCCAACCCGATGTAATGTTGTTCATCTGGATAGAACTGATCTTAAACAAAAAGAGCTAAATTTTAAAAACTTTAAAATTTATCTTTTTAATATGTTACTTCGATAAGAAAGCCTGAAATGTTTCTTGTAGGCATTTATAAAGTAAACCTAAGCAGAAATATAATATATATATATAATATTGTTGATAAATACATAAGTATGTTTAAGGGTAAAAATGAATTTGCCTAATTAAATAAAAATATCTAAGAATTCTGTGCAAATATTGATCCATTCAGTTGTTCAATTTGCAGTGTTTCTACAACAGAATACCCTTTTCTTTAAATTGCATGCCTCTTTTTAGATTTTATATTGATTTTAATAATTATTTTATATAAAAATGTATAATCTTTAATTGAGATTTCTATATTTTTTTTTAGATTTCATATATTGAATCTGAATTCTAATTAAGAATTTAAAAGAAATTGAAGTAAATAAATCCATGTAAATTTTGTGAATTAAATTAACTATAACAAACATATATATTTTTTTCCATGTCTTTCAACATCGTAAGAGTTTTGTAATTTAGATTTCTCTTTAATTTCTGGCACATAATATTACTCTCGTTTTACATTATTAGGTAAGTTTTACTGCGCAGCAAAATTAAATGAGACAAAAAGGGGTATTACTCGTATAGAGTGATTCTTCAGTTAAATGTCAAAAAAATATAAGTTTATGATGATTTTAATCGTTATGTAATTATTAGTAATTAAACAATTGATAAAACTAAATTTCAATTAATTAGTTAAAATTTAAATAATTAAGTGATATTTATATATTATAAGTATTTCTATACCACATGATTAAATCACTTGGCATAATATACAAGAAATCCCATTATAAGAACAAACATAAATAAATTTTTAATCTTAACTTACCAGCATAATTAGGACATGTAAATATTAAATTAATATGATAAGGAAAACAGTGGAAGTAAAAAATTATTTATTTCTATTGAAGTATAAATTAAAAGCTACAGAAATTGTGTGTTCTAGAGTTACTAAATCTATTAGCTATAGATAATTAATTTTTTATTGTTGATAAATTTATATATTCTAAGTTTGTTTGCAAACATGCATAGAATAATAAGAGAATATGTATAAAACTAATTTTTCAAAATCTTCAAAACAAGCCACTTTAATTAAAATGTTATTAGATTATTCATAATTTATAATGATTTAGCTTTAAGAAGGAAATAATTTTATTGTATACCATGAAAAAACAACTAAAATTCATGTGCATTTTTTACGAATATGAAACATGAAATTGTAAGAAACGATAAGTAAAATTTAGGAAATGAATTATTGATGCTTTTTACTAAAAAACCCACTTGAAATTTCATGCCTGAATATGGTGAAAAGAAAATATAAAAATTTTAAAATTCAAAAATGTGGAGAGTCAGCAAATATTTAACTTCTTTCCTCAGCATCTCTTGCAAAAGTAGTCTTCTAATCTAAAGGAAAAACCCATAAAATCTGTACAAGAAAAATTGTTATTTTAAGATGAAAGATTTACAGTAAGTTTAAAAATATTTCAAAAAATTTATTTTGAAATTAGATTTATAATGTACATAATTTCTTAAATTGTGATACTTTAACTTTAATTATTATTTTTCATATTTATTTATAAGAAATAATTGTTATTCTTTATTTATTTATTTACAAAATGCTTCGTTTTTAAAAATTTTTTGAACAAAAAAAAATATAAAAATTAGTCAAGTAGGACAACTATATAAGCATCTTCAATTTACCTGAAAAAATCAATAATTTGATTCATTAATGTTTTATTTTCTGTCTTATATTTGACATTACCTCTTTAGTTCACTATATATTTAAATAAAGTAAAATGTATTCTTGGCCTATCTAAATACTCTCATTTGCGAATTATTGTTTTATATTACATTCAAAACATGTTTATTGTATGGTAAAGTCATTTCATTCCCTTGAAAGCAAATTGTTTCTAATACGTTGAATATAAATATATTTTATTTAAAACAAGCAATGCGAGTTATCAATATTTCCGTATTGATAATTTTAAAGTGCTAGAAAATATTAATCAGCTGATTTTGAAGGTTGGAATTAAATTAACAAAAAGAATAAATACAGAACTTAAAACTTATGTTATAGTTTTCAAACTCAAATTGTTGTAATTATAGTTTAATAGTAGATAGATAGTTTAGTAATAAATTGTAAAAATTATTGATTTAAAAATTAATGTGTAATTATATTACTTATAAATTAAAGTAATTAGAAGCAAAAATAGACGGTTCACTTCAAAGATGATGTTATGCAACATTATTAGTAAAAATTTTGTGTAATTATATTACTTATAAATTAAAGTAATTAGAAGCAAAAATAGACGGTTCACTTCAAAGATGATGTTATGCAACATTATTAGTAAAAATTTTCATATACGTTTACTAATATTTTATTATTAGTTAGAATATTCTTCTGTTTCATGTCCATTATATGAGAAAGAACAGTTTTAATGTTATTTATGTAATGTAAAAGTAAATTACGCAAGTATCATATTCTCAGATAATTTTAGAATATTGATGTAATCACAAATTTCTCCTAAGAGCATTTTCTTTATTCATTAAATGTAACACAAAACCCTTATTATTGAAAAATAGGTTTACATACATTTAAGTAGGAAAACATTTTAAAAACCCTTATTTCAGATTTAAAAAAAAAATCAGGGTATAAAATACGGAAGAATATACAATTGTTACAACAATATTATTAATTGTAAATCATACATTATGTACAATCAGAAATAAGTAAAAGTCTATATATAATCAGAAAATTCTTCTAAGTCTTAAGATTGTATTTGATACAAGAACAGAGCTCTCTGATTTACAATTAATAATTTGAACAGTTTAAAATTTTCAAATTTAATGTGTATAAATTCCAACATCATAAGAGTAGGCTTTAGTAATGTCAGATCAAAAAAATATATTGTTGAAGACCAGTGACTCATTAACATTTTGTTAGGAAAATAATCTTATATCTTTTCAATAGAAATAAATTTTCAGTTGAATCACATACTTTAAATAGCTTTAAGATATTAATCTTACCCAAATTTTGTTGATTTAGGAGTTATTGTCTTAATATTAAAATTAGACTGCTCATTACTTTTAGTCAAAAATTAAATTTATAACAATTATTTTTGAAAAATCATCCAATTATCATCTAACATTCAGACTAATGCTTGATTAACTTATACTAATCTTTGATAAATGTTACTTTTTAATAAATTTATAATTAAAAGTTTATAAATTTAACTATTATGAAACTATCAACTCTCAGTTCAATTTGCAGAAGTTAATTTTGTGCTTTTTTTTAAAAATAACTAATGCTTCACAATTATAAATGATGTACAGTTTTTATGAATGATCACACATTTGGTCACTAAATTACCCCTATAAGGGACATCAGTCTAAAGAAAGGAAGTGAAGAAAATGTAAACTGAATTACATCAGCATTCAATATCCATTTTCATTAGTTCATTGAAATAAGTTACGTTGAAACTTATTTATAACAATAAAAATTTATTTACTAAATATCATCCTCATTCTCTATTATTGGGATAAATTGTCTAATAATTTTATTGATGTGTTAAAATAAATCAAAATATATACTCTAACTTCTCTTTTTAATATTTTCCTCTTTTCACATTTTTAGGTCAAATAATACTCCCAGAAAATTCATACACAAGAAGGAACTCACTAAATTTTTTCTTGTTTTAAAATAAGGTTTAATAAAAGAAATACATATTGAACATATGTACGATAATTAACTTATTTACTACAATTAAGAAAATGTTAATAGGAAAAATTGATATTTAATTGATAAAAATTGATATTATAAGTTTTGATAATTTTTTGTATGTTTAGAGTGACAAAAACGTTGATGATAAGATTGGTTAAATCAATTGACCTTTAGATTGATTTGACCTATGTTATTGTTTAACATTTATGTTAGTTTTTTTATTTATTTAAAGAGAGAAATGTATTAGAAATATGCAAATTCTTTACAAAATTAAAAAAGAATTATAATTTAATATAAATTAGTTTTTATCCCACATTTATTAAATTCAAACCTTACAACATTTGAATAACTTTACAACAACATTACATTAAAAAATGTTTTATTTGTGTTATTCAAAGTAAACATAGTTTAACAATGAATTTTAATAAATATAAAAGTTTACTATGATTTTTCATTTAATTCAATTTCACTTACGTCACAAAATAAATTCTAGAAATATGAAATACATTGTTTTAATGACAGAAGCAAAATTAAAAAAGTTGAAAAAAATATTTGCAATACTATCTCGAACATTCTACATGAAATATTGCAATTAATGAAATAATACATTAAGTTAAAATTGTATTTCTTTCAAAATTTAGGTACTTCTATTGAAAAGATGATTTTAATGAAGATACTAAAATCGTCTAAAATATTTGTGAGAAACAAATGAAAACAAACATTTTTTTAGAAAATTGAATTCATTTCAAGTATTGTTAGAATTTGAATTTTTAAAATAAATAAAATTGTGAAGAAAAAAGACAAATCTTCATGAAATGTAATTGAAATTTCCAAATTTTAATAATACTTATTTTTTGGTTAACACATATTCCATAAAATATTTTATTCCTCTCTTTCAATTAAAATTAAAAAATGCAAGTTTAATAATTATTTTTAAATTTTATAAAGATATTTTAATATTTGAATCCTAGGTTGCACTTATGAAATATGATGCAAATTAAAATAAAAGAATTACATACCTGAGCACTTTAGTTGAAGAATATAGAAAGAAAGAATTTTTCTTTGTGGAATAATTTCCTTTATTTGTTATTAATAATATGAACAAATGCATATCTGTGCAGTTATCAAACAAATAAAATTCAAATTATATTGCAAATTGTTTTATTCTTTTCGTTTCAAGTGCATAAGTTTTTTTTCATTAATTTCAGGAAAATAATTGAAATGTAAAATATATTTTCCCTATATTTTTTCTGAATGTATGATTTTTGAACATATGTTTTTAAATTTATCATAACCAGACACAGTTTGAAAATTGATTCAAATTCTGTTCTAAAATTGGCAATGCTTCTCAGAAAACTAAAATGCAAATTTAAAAATTATTGGTGTAATGTATAATTTAAAAAAAATGTACAGAAAATTACAAAGATATTAATCGATTAATATAAAAGGTTATATTAATGTTAAATAAATGATATTTAAAAATCCTATATAAAAATCACTTTATTTTAATTAAAATTTAACTAATGAATTAAATTCTTTAATGAACACCATAATGATACATAGTGATAATTTATTATATGAAAACAAGATAATATAATATTCACCAATAAAAATAATTCAATGAAGTGGTGTTGTGCTTAACAGAAAATAGTTTACATGAAACATAGTATCCTTACATTTTTTTAAAGTCTGTGTCAGAAAGTGGGAAAAGAAGTTTCTTAAAAAAGTTAAAGAAGTTCGTTTATGAAAAAATAAAAAAAAGGATTTTCTATTATTTCACAAAATAGCATTGGAACGTATTGCTTGTCTTCATGCAAAATAATAAATATATTGCAAAATAAAATTTTAAATTTATAAATTCTAATTTTTCATGCAATTTCTTTTTTAGTGAAATATAAAAAAAATATGCGTTACTTGATTTTACATGGTTTGTTCGAATAACGTTATAATGTCATCTTTACTCAAAAATGTCAATTTAAGCTTAGAATATATTATTTAAACTGGATTAAAAAATGACAATTGGGCTTGATTAAAATGAAGTAATTTAAATCTGGAATCCATTATTCAGCTCAATACTTTTTCTGAGTTCACATTGAAATCCATTATTCATTATAAACATACAACGAAGTTTGTATTTATTACTCAAGTTAACAACTGTTGAATCAAAATTTCTTTTGCAAACCTATATATTACTTTATTACAACTCACTAAAGAATATTTCACTTTGCTAATTATCATTATCAATAATAAGAGAATTACATATTTTGAAGCAAACATTTAGATATTGAATAAAACTAATTAAATATTTCAAAATTATTTCAATTTATGTTAATGATAGTAACAACCATTTAGTTCATAAGCCAAACGAGCAACTATAATGTATTTAATATACTTAAATTATAAGCAATCATAAACAACAAAACAGAAATTTAATGGATTGGAATATTTTTCGTAACACATGAGATTCACATGTAAGACACGCAAATCTGTTTTTTTAATCTTATACATGTTAGAAATTTTAATGATATTACTGATTTTAATGATATTACTGTTATTAACTATTATTGCAGTATAGGTAATGCATCATGTTACAGATTATTAAAAGTCACGTAATGCCATAATCACATAAATTGTTTGGTTTTTAATGATACAAATTATCTATATTACGTAGGTACAAAAACAGAAAAAAATGTCGTGGAAAAGAAAAATAATTATACAATTAAAATACTAATTTAAAATGTAGAAAAATGCATTTGCTTATACCTGATATTATTTTAATACAGTTGTGCGCCTCTTATTTGTATCCAAATACTTAAATTATTTAATGGAAAATTATTTATGTGTTTCTTGATTTTATAGTAATTACGAATTTATATGAATTATGATTTAAGAATGGCATAAAATTGGAAAAAAAAAACCATTGCAACAAAACATTATCCAATTCAGAATTCGAAAACAAAGTTGAAATAAAAATGAATTTTTTGAGAATTCAAAAGTTGAAATAAGTAAAATGCAAGATATGCTTCCTAATTATTTAAACACGAATATTTTTGTGAAATTTATTTATTTAGAACAAAATCTATACAAATACTTTTGATCTGCATAAGAATTCTTAAATGCATATATAGTTTATGGACAATATGTATTTAATTTAATATTATGATTATATAAATAATAATAAGTAAATTTTTAGTTAATGTTTTCACATTAAGAAGTAATTAAGAATCTTAGAAATAGAAAATTATTTTATTAATTTAAATATATATATATATATATATATATATATATATATATATATATATATAATAAGTTCACTATAATACAAGATACCAAAAGAACATTATGATTTAAGTCTGTATGTATGCAAAGCATTATTCAGCAGAAGCACATTGATAAAAAAAAACTTATTTAAATATTCCCAGTTATTATACGCTCTTTACATTTAACAGCGAATCGGACAGAAAGATAACATGTGGAAAACATTGGCAACCGAGATCAATTATGAACTAAAACAAGTCTAAAAATTTCTAAGTGAGCTAAAATTCAGAAAGTTTAATTAAAAATTCAACAAACTTTACGAAACCTGAAAATGGTATTGATGTCTTTTAAACAAGCTAAATATTTTCGTTTAAAATTTCTAAATTAAAACAAATGTTTTGAGCTAGGAGAAACAATTTAGGAGTATCGTATGAGGCAATTTTTATTCTTTCAAAGTGAAAAAAAGTTTTTGGGAGTTGGAAAGACCTATAGTTTAGGAATGTTTTCAAAAAAGGAAAGCGCAAACTTTTATTCTAAACTATCATTGTCATAGGGTCTTATTTTTATGACAGATGGCCGATGAAGTTTTGAATGCATTATTTTAATTTATTGATATTATGTAAAATGAGTTAGAAATTAAATTATGCTTCTAATCAAATATTAATCTTTTATTATCTTTAAATTTATTAAAAATATTCTTATCAAAAATGAAAGTACTTGCCATACCACCAATATTTTATTTTTAAAGTTCAATGCAGTGTTATACACGGAAAAAATAGATTTTGTTTCACTGTTTAATTTCACATTTCACATCTACGTTCCTAATCTACCAAAGTTTTGTTTACATGTTTTGTTGATATGTAAAGTTTCAAATTCTGAAAATGATTCTTTTAGTTTTTAACTGAAAATTAATAAATTGTGAGTAGTTCAAATCATTTTATAGCTTACCGATATTTCTTAAGTTTTATTATAGGTAATTTGTATTTTAAACTGGATTTTATTAATTACTTGATGGCTTGGAGCTTCAATTGCAAATTAATTTAAATAAAAGATTTTCTTAATTCCATTAAACAAATTCATGAAAGAATTTTGTTTGAAAAGTAGGTCGCAATCCACTATGAGAAGAAAAAAAGAGGAAAGCACTTATGCATCAAGAATTTATCAACAATTATTACATAAAAGAAGCAGTATTTTGATCTTATTGATTACCAAAGAAAGCCAATCAGAGTAGACATTGTTCTTTAAAAACAGAGATACGTCATCGTATCAAGTATTATCTGGATAACATCATCTGAAAAATCTCTTGAATGCTATCCCGCACTATGGATTGGACGTATTTGATATGTAGCGGGGCCTCCTAGCTCAGCGTTTCCCAACCTTTTTTGGCCAAGGCACACTTGTCGCGGGGAAAAAAAATCACGAGGCACACCACCATTAGAAAATGTTAAAAAATTAACTCTGTGCCTATATTGAGTATAATAAAGTAATTCTCTTGAATAGGAATCAAATAAGCACAAAGAAAGTATTTTATAATTACTTTATTATGAAATATTATGTAAACAGAATAGTGAAAAATTATAAAATACTTTCAGTGCGAAACCTGGGCCTGTTTGACTGAACACAAAGCTGATATTCTGGCTGGAATCGAAGAAAGACACACACGTAGCTCTTCGTCAACAGCTCTCAGTCTCTGTCTGTATTTGGTTTTCATAGAAATCATGCTTGAAAAGCTAATCTCCCACAGATATGTAGTGGAAAAAGGGAGCAATGTCAAAATAGCTTTGTTTGCCAGAAGGGGCAACTCCTTGGCAGTATCCAACCAAAAACTATCCAAAGGTAGATCAGCAAATCTTAGCTTGCAACCACGATTTTGTCTCAGTTCAATTAGTTCCTCCTGCTCCTGTAAAGTCATTTCCTTTCCAACAACTGATGCTGAGCTATAAGGGTTTCTAACCCAGTCAAGGCATTCAGTGGAGACTGAAGAGAAATAAAATGACAACTTCTCCTCAAGAGTTTTTAAATGCTTAACTATTATCTCACACAGTGCAGCAGTGTGAACACCTTGCCATTGCATGGTGAGTGTGAACATTTCAAGATTGCCACTTTCCACGTGTTGATGCCAGAGTTGCACCTTTGAACGGAATCCATTTATTTTATCTGTACTTGTAAGCAGGTTTTCATTTCGGCCTTCCATTCGGGTGTTCAATTCTTTCAGATGATGAAATATATCTGCCAGGTATGCCAGCCCTGCACACCACTCATCACTTGCAAGCTGCTTTGCGTAATCTGACCCCTCATTTGTCAGAAACACTTTAAGTTCCTCCCGCAGCTCATACACACGAACTAAGACCTTGCCACGTAACAACCACCGCACCTCCGTATGAAACAGCAAGGTTTTATGCTTTGCTCCCATCTCCTCACACAAAGCTGCGCCTTTTCATGGGTCATGACTTTACAATGTTTACCATGCGCACAACATCATCCAACACATGAACTAAGGCTGATGGTAAAGTCTTCGCTACGAGGGCATCACGGCACACCACGGTGCTTCAGACGGCACACTGGTGTGCCGCGGAACAGCGGTTGGGAACCGCTGTCCTAGCTCACCGTACCTCAAATCACTGCTCTTTATCATCTGATGGCACATAAAATATTTAGTGTATGAGTCACCTGTGGACTTAGCTGAAGATCTAGTGTATATAATTATAATGCCACAGGCAAAATTAACACGACACAAGGAATCAAGAGGGAACACCATTCACATGTTCACTTGTGTCAACTATGCAACGATACAGGTGGTTGGCATTTTGAACATTTGCTGTAACAATAAATATAATTAAAAATAAACTTAATAATAAATATTGTGAAACTTTTGGTATTAATCCCTTACTCAGCATTGTTATATGTGCAGGTAAGAATTCCTCTTTCCTACCTTTCCAATTGTTTAATGTACAATAGATGAACATGTGTTAGGAAAAAAATGTAGTAATGATTTTCTGAATGAAAATATACTAAAAAAATGACAGTATTCAGAGATGTTGCATTAAATTTTGCTTTACATACTTCACTTAATCTGGGCTTATTTCCTGATATGAGCTTATTAGAAAAATCATGGTTATTTGAAGCTCAAAATTTTCTACATTTTCAGTATCCTTTACAGGAGGGTTTTTATACATTTTACATAATTTTTAATTGCCTTATTAAAAAACACGCTTAGGGATGCATTCTTTACATTTAAGACTTTTTTACTAAATTTAGTTATTTGTCAAAGTTTTATTACTTTTGTAAATATAATTTTATATAAAAACATTTTTAGTTGCATAATTGAAAATTTAATAAATTTTTCTTTCTTGTATGTGTTAAAAACTAAAATTAAAATTTTAAAGAAAATACTATTCTTGAATTTCATATCATAAAAACTGAATTGAATATTAAATTTTGTAAACATCCGCATATGTTACTATTTATATAAAAGAATAATAATCATAGGATGATTTATTTTAATAAATAATGATTTGTTTCGGTATCACAAGAAGGAAACGGCAGAAATCTCTTGACCACTTCACTAAATCAAAATCCATATTAAAATTATAAATAATTATTTTAAAGAATGCAAATATATTATACAATTACCTGTGCATATATTTTTTTCTGTTATTTATCTAGAAAATCTGTTAAGCAATTAAGCAATATATTGTACAATTGGGTATAACACATCTATTAAAAATGTTCTAATGAAGAATAAAATAAAGTTGGGTCTTTTTGTTTTCCTTTTAAAGTACTTCAAGGGGAAATTTGACTTAAACTAACCAACAATTCTATGCAATAATTCTCAATATGTTCATAAATTCTACACCCCTTTCAAAAAGTCCCCTTTCATGTTTAAGATTTCAATAACCATTTTTCTAAAATAATGCGATTTATTGCACCTTTTTAATTAAAAGCCAGTCAAAAAGATTAAATATGTTGATAGAGAAATAGGATATATAAGCTTACTGGTATTATTTTAGAATTATTCATTAACTTTTAATCTCTGTCATATTAAATCTAATCATATTAATCATAAGACTTTTTACGGGTAAAACTAGGATACAAGATAATATACAGAGTTTATCTTTAATTTTCAATCAACAACCTGCGCGTGTATATTAAATTATCATAATATATATATATATATATGTATATATATATATATATATATATA
>JAPDSC010073108.1:61310-106011 GCA_026290005.1 Latrodectus geometricus | reverse complement strand
TACGTTTAAAAAGTTACTTCTTGAAATCTGTTGACTGAAATAATTAGCTTGTGAATCTAAAATATTTAACAGTTTTCACAGCTTCAAATAATTTTTTTTTCATTTTAAGAAGACACTATTTAATTTAGCATTCAGTTACAAACGAAAAAAAAAAGTCAAGCAGCAAATTATCACCTTTTGTAGCATTGTAGTCAACTTCCGTTTCTCCATTTAGGCAGGAGCGACAAAAACAAACAAATGATTAAGGGAATTCAATACATATTACATTTCAAACTTTTCTCGACGTTCATTTATCTTGCAAATTTTATTCTTTATCCTCTAAAATCCGACGCTTTGAGGGGTTAAAGGATAGGATAAAAAAACGCGACAAATTACAATCGCTGCTCCTGTAGGCACTAATGCAACAACGTCTAGGGAACTCCATTTTCACGAAAGCGCTAATTCGGGGAACAACCCCCCCCTTTCGCCTTTCCCCCAGTCTTTGGATGAAGAAAGTGAAGTAATTAATAACATCAAAGAGCAATTTGTGACGGTCTCCGTCAGCGGACTCGAGTCCGGATCGATAGGTAGCGTTAGGAACACAATTAGCAAGTTGCGACTGAGTCAGCATTTGTCTTCTACAAGTTCTTCGACACTCTCTGCTCCCTTTCCACGCAAACACAAAGAATATCATCCGGAATGGGAAGGACACCTTTTCTCATTCCTTTTATTTTTTTCTTCTTCACTCGTTATTTTTGTTTTCGCTCACCTCTTCTTCCTTTACCCCGTTTATTGCAAAGTCTGCCTGTATGTCCCTCTTAGGGGTGTTGCAGACGATTTTCCGCTCAGAGGTGAGCTCTTCTTTCTCTTCTGCGGAGAAATGAGAGGATGGAGTGGCTCTCTCTCTCCCCCACCGCATCCCTGTCTCTTCCTCATTTTCTGAGAGAAGCGGATCGTTAGGTTTTCTCTCTCCTCGCTACTAGTCATTTCTCCTCTTGCTTTTCTTTTCGGAAGCTCAAGAGGGACTTAGCACATATTTAAGAGCAGGAATTACAAAATGGAGAAATGATTAAGCTTCAAAAGCCTTCTGAGGACGAGAAATCAACTTTTTAGTAAATCAATCTCTAGATAATTAAAAAGAGAAAGATATATTTAAATAGATAAAATTTAAAAAATACAGTTTTTAACATATTTTCTAAGCAAGAATTAAAAATTCTCCTTTTAGCACTAAATGCATTTCGCCACGATTTTATATGACAATTTCAGATGACATTATAGATTTATGTTTTTAAAGTCAATAAAAAATGGAATTCATATAAGTGTGAGCACTTTCATTTTCCTATTACAAATTCAATTAAAAAAAGATTTTTTACTTCAACAAAAAACGTTTTAATAAACATTAAATCTTTAAAAAATTTGAAATTTTAAATGAATATAAGTATTTTTAATTTTACATAAATATAACGATATAGAAGAAGTAAAGGGTTATTTTCTAGTTATTGTGGTTACTCTGACAATAAAAAAATTACAGAAATGTGACTCTTAAATGATTAAGTTATAACATGCAAGTAACACACAAAATCTTAAGTGCTATTTAATAACGAATACACAATTATAGAAATAAATTTCTTATTTAAATCAAATTTATAAATCAACAAGATTTGATTTAAACCTACTTAAACACGATGATTCTAAATTTAACGTGAATTTAAAACAAGAAATGACTTGCCTTTAAAGCTTGATTTTCACTTAAAACGAAATCTTAAAATTTACTTAAAAATGAGTAGTATTTTTATAACTGAATGTAGATATTTAGTTTATCATGACCTTAGAAAAAAGATTTTCTGAGGAAGATGACAGAATCTATACTCAATCTTCATTGAACAATGAAAAGCAAATGATGTAGTTATGTTTATCAAAATTGAAAATTTGGACTTTTTGAGTTTCTTTTTTTGGGTACGAAAATGGAGCATTGGTTTAAGTTCTTTGAGGAAAATACTGATTGGAAATCAAAAGGAACAGTTTTAACCCCTACTGAATTGTAAAAAACGAATTTTGATTTTATGTAGGATAAAGTTGAATCTGTCACCTAGAGAATTTATTGAACATTTTCTTTGGGGTATAAAAATCCATATTATCAATTGAAAATATCCATAGAAGATCGATTCAACAAGAATTAAAAAAGATAAATTTTGTCTACTAGAACACAAAAAACTGAATGACCTATTTAGTTGCTAAACAGGTGCATAGCATAAAGTGAGATCTTGAGAATATCTAGAAACTTTAGAGATCCCTAGATCTAAGAAAAAATCTTTATTATCTGTTTCATGAAAAGTTTCATGTATCATGAAAAGTCTATTCATAATAAAAAAATAAAAGGATCGATTTCAATCATTACTGAACAGAAATAAATAACAAACATATTTCTATATTTAAATTTGCATCTATAAAGTAAGATCTTATGATTTTAAAAATTTCTAGAAATTTTTAAATTTCTAAACTTTAGGAAAAAGTTTTAATACCGGTTTAAAATCTTCATGGTGAACATATTAATTGGAAATTAAAGATAAATTTCAATTTCAAGGGAAAGAAAAAAAGAAATGACATATTTTTGTTCTACCAGGTAAATTAGATTCAACGAATTTTAAGCAACACTGAGAAGTAAGAAAGGAATGATGCATTTCTGTTGTTACTTATGACACTTGGCGAAGCTAAATCCGCCCGTCTGTTATTGGGCGAATAAAGTCAGAAAGAGCGTCTTCCGTTCTTGAACAGAGCACTCCCTCAAGTGGGTGGAAATATAGCTTTGACTCATAGATGGCAGCACCATCTGGGCATTCCAATTTAGAGATAGGAAACCAGAGTAGACCCAAGGCATGGCGTCTAACATCCCCAAAGGTATTAATTTGGAATTTGCACATGGAGGACATTGCAATCACGACATATTTTACTTGCCTCTGTCACCATTAGGGAACACGATGATCTTTAGTCTGCTGGGAATCGAACCCAGAACCTGATCATTGTAAGAATGAAGCCCTAACCAACTAGACTACCATGACCTTTTGTGTTCTCTAAAGCGTATCCATTAAAATAATAACCCTTTTTTTGTAAGTTATAGGAGGGTGGCTTATTTATTTTAAAATTTTCACATGAAATATAGTAAAAAAATTTCTAATTATAGTTTTATGGAAAAATTATCACTGCTAATATTAAAGACCAGGACAACATATTATGATTCATTGATTGTCGTACTCTCACTTATGCGTTGCCAAAAAAAATATATCCTAATACTATAACGTGTAAAAAAAAATAAAGATGAAGAAGAAACCTTAAATCGTTACAAAAACAGTACTCTTACGAGGAAAGTTTAGAGGATCACTCTTGAAAGAATTGGAGCAAATTCTGTTTCACGACCCTTTTCATCTAGAGTTTATCACTTATCTTCACATTTTCATAGTATAACTTATACTAAGAAAATATGTTGTGTTGCTTTAAAATGTCTTCATAAATATTATGAAAATTTATTACAGTCTTGAGCTATAGTATCTTGAGCTATAGTCTATTTCAACTTCTGAATTTTAAGATTAATTACAAGAATTATTTATATTTTAAACATTATATCAGTGCAATAGTTAATCATGTCAATTATATTCCTTAAATAGAATTTATTTTAATTTTCGATAGATTTGAAATTTATCAATTTTTTTTATTTGATATTTTTTTCCAATTAAAAATTCATTATATTTTTATGATGGATATGAAAGTTATTCCATAATTATGACAAAATTACAACTTTAAAATTCAATTTTAATTCCAATATAATAAAAATGTGCTTAAAGACCATGCTATATACCTTGATAAAAACTCATAGCGTAGTCTCAATCTTTGCTGTCTGACTTTGAGTTTACAAGTTAAAGATTGTTGTGACAAAATTTGTTAAAAATATACCCTTTATGAATTTTATAGATAAAATTGAATCTCAATACTATTCAATAAAGTATATATATAGAAAAGGGAGTTATAAAATAATCTCTCTTTGATTAAATTTTCAAGGTGGTAACTGAATAGTTGTCGAGATAACTTTTATTTCAACAGTTAATTGATTTGACTGTTGTCTCTGGTGTGGTAGCTTGTAAACAATTGAAATCTTCGATAATTGGAAAGTTCCTGTTGAATCAGACATCGTGTGCAAAAATTGACTAAATTAAATCCTTAATTATATTAAAAAGTTTTGTTATGTGTTATATTTTTTGATAACACTTTTAAAATTTGTTGTAAAATAATTAAAACAAAGATTTTTTTAAAATTAAGATTTTCAAGAAAACTGGTAACATAAATTTACAATTATTAAAATTTACATTTTACAGATATAATATTATACATTATATTCTCACATTTATTTAAATTTTCATGATTCAATGAGCTTTTGTGATCTGTAAATATTATAGTTTGTCTTAACAAATAGTTATTACAAACATTTTTTTAAATTTGTTTATCGTGTATTCTGCCAAAAAATAAATACTATGAATAAAAATTATAAAACAAGAACTTTTCACTGAAATTTAAAAAAATTGGTAGTTGAATCTCATTTTTTCCATTAAACAGTAGTGTAAATAATTTTAAGATAAAAATGTAATATGAGAATAGGATTTTTTGTATTTATGTGAAGTGCTTCCAATTATATTATAAAACATGTTGCTAAACATAGTTTAAATTGTGTACGAATATATAAAATGAGGGATAATATATTGGAAAAATTGTATCTTGAAAATAAATTAAGTTGATTTGTTTGTAAGAAATTTAACAAAAACATTTTGTTTAGCGATAAATAACCTATAATAATGCAAAAGTAGTTGAAAATAAAAATTAAATTGAAATTTTATGGTGCATTATTTAAGAAATTGTGTATTTAAAAAATTATTTTGTTTAAAAAATTGTGTAAAAAATTGTATATTTAGAATACTTAACAATGTGGGAAAAAGAAGGAAGGGATGAATACCATAGTGCATTAAATTTATTTGAAAATGTCAGTCGTCATTATATAATACTCAATATAACAAAGAGCGAAACGTTAGAGACGCCGGAAATTTAATGTACTATACACATATTGTATATTAAATATGTACTTTTTTAATTTTTAGCAATTCCTGTATAACATATATATACATTATTGCAATAATATACAACTCCTATATATTATTGCTAAAATCAATTTTTATATTTTAAAAGCTGGTTAAAAATTGCAACGATGTGTTTCATTTTTCACTCATGGTTCTGATTTCAAATTTTTGAAAACAGCATGAGCATTGACAGATGTTTTGTTTTTTTCTTTTGTCTTAAAAAAAGGTCTTCACCTATTTTTTTAAAAGTTTATCTTAAATAAGTTGTAGGAATCAATGGTGCAATATCTTTCATATGTTCAAAAAATTATGGTTTGAACATTTGAAATATATGTACCTCTATTTTTATAAGAAATTATAACCTACCAATGTACAAATCCTCCAAATTTTTTTGATCATCTATGATTCGGTTTACTCAGAAATTTTTTATCAATGAGTTTTGTTGCCACTTTAGTCCAAAAAAACATGAATTGTTTGGTATCTAAAATATATTTTGACTTGATTTTTTAGAGTTTTGCTTCAAAAACTTGCAGAAGTCAATTGTACGACATTATTGTAAGATCTTGAAAGAAATTATTTTTGGACTCGCAAATTTTTTTCACCTGTAAAATCTTTTGTATTTAAGATATAATTAAAAGCAATTAATCTCAGGTTAGTTAATCCAAAAATTAATGCATTGAAAAAATGTTAAATGATATAAATAATAAATACATATAATGACATTTTAAAATGTTTTTAGGAGTTTTAGACAGTTTAGTTCATCTCTAAACATCATTTTTTATTCATGAGGGTAATTACAAACAGGGACTTTCAATTTAAAATGGATTCTAAATCAATATAAACATCCTAGTCGGGGATGAGATTCGAACCCACGAACTGTTCAACTGTATGACAGAACTTTAATCATTCGGCTGCCAGCTTAATAAAGCTTTAAAGAGGAGAAAAGCATGTTTTACAGAAATAAAGATATGAAGCATTTAAAATAAATGCTACAGGATAAAATTTCCCATTCCTTAGAGTTATCAAATATTAAAGGACATTAGGAAATGTTTGATTTAATTGATAATAAAGTAATGGATATGACTAAGATTCTTCTACTAATATACAAAGTGGTGGTTAAATATTATTTCTATGTACAAAAATTGTACAAACCCTGTTTCAAAAATGCTTCAGATATTTCTGAAATGTCTGAAGTTTCTGAATTTTTGAATGAATGGAGAGGATACAAAAATGTATTTTCAAATGAATTATTTTATTGATCCCTGATAGCAGTAAGCAGGATTATAGGATTAAATAGAAAAAATAAGAGATAACATTAATCCTAATATCATTAAGCAGAAACAGATATTCCTGATAATATTAAATGGAAAAATAAATCCCTAAGTGTTTTAAGCAGTTACAAAACGGATGACACTTACTATATTAAACATATATTTGGTATCTTGGTATTTTTTTCTTTGAAAAAAGACATTAAATAGACAATTCAGTTTTAAGTAGTTTTTAACATTTCTAATGATACAATCTATCAATAATTTTTCACGTGACTTTCTCTATACTGTAAAATGTACACTGATACATCTGCATAAAAAATTAAAATTCTTTAATTTGCTTTTTCTTTCCTTGCTTATGATATATAACTCAAAATATTTTAATTTTGGAGTAAAGTTACTTGAAAACTAAACATTGATAATTTTTATCATTGATTCATTTCTGAAATTTGTTTTATACAATTTTTTTTGATGAAAAATGAAACTGGTTTGATTAATTCTTTATTCTACTAAACAGTTTAAAAAAAAACGAAGCTTTAGAAAAGAATATTCACATTACAAATCCAGGAAAAGAGTTTCAAATTGAAAGTTAAAATAACATTTTTTTATAAATTTTCATTTTGTTTCTACTGGATTTCGTAATACTTACAAAATTAACGATATTAAAATATGATATGTTGTTTGTAAAGTCTGTTAATATCCATTTTATTTATAAAAATTGGAGAAATAAATTAAATTAATCATTTTTATTTTGAGAAATAAAAACTAATTCAGTGAAAATGAAAGTTTAATTAATAAATATGAAGAAAAATTAAAATGGCTATATTTATTTTTAAAAATTTCCATTCACAATAAATAAATCAAAACTATTGATATTGATGTTAAAAATTAGGCGCATTATTACAGTAACATCATGTGTTTAGATGTGAAATATATTTATATATATATGTAACTATTTATTTTATGTTAAAAAAATAAATTGCAAAAAGCATTGCAAGTTTTTTATTAATCTATAAATATTACAAAAGCGAATATTATTAAAATTGTAAAATTTTAGAAAATTGTATTTAATCAATTAATCAAGGTTTTCCGTATGATTACTTCAATAGAAATCTTAAAACAAACAAATATTGTTTGTTCAAAAAAAATTTATAAAAATGTAAAGCATAGCTAAAGTAAAAATAGATATTTAAATAAAAAAAAAGTAAAACAATAAACTTAGCTATTTTATAACTGAAATTATTATGATTTCGATTTAATATTTAAAGAATTATTTTACATTTATAATATCATTTTTCATAATAATATTCAAAATATAAAAAAGTACTAAACATAATAATCGCAAGCGATTGTAAAATAAAAATTACTGAAAATCTATTTGGCAACATGAGAAAATGATAAAAAGAATGTGACTTTATTTTCGCCGTGGAATCTAAGAAAAAACATTATTTCACGATGTAAACATAAAATAGTGGAAATATATTTCTATTAATTTTATGAATTCTTGAAAAATAGTTATTCTTGGAATTGTTTTTGTTAATTTTTACTAGTGATATACATATTCTTCCCCATTATAATTAAATATTTAATTTCTATCAAGTTAAAATAGCTACTATAACTTTAATTTTTATACACAATTCAGTAGTTTATACATTTCCAATAGATATTTTTGTAAGACCAAGCTATTTTTGGTTGTGAGTGTGTGATTTTACTACATTGATATAACTGTTAACAGAGTTATGCTGAAAGTGTGAGTGTATTTATTCATTTAAATTTATTTTTTAATAACAATTCTTTTGTAAATTAATCGCTTATTAATTTTTAATAGTAATTGAAAACATAAATAATTAACAGCACAATTATTTGTTCATAAATAGTTAACTCTATTCATATATACGAATTCTATTGTAAAATAATATTACATTTCTTTGTAAAATAAAAACCTTGAACATGTTGAATAGATTTTACAATCTGAAAAATCAACATATTCAACCTGTCACTGCAATAAAATTGTCTAAAATTCTTCTAACAAATAACAAAAAGTGTGCAGAATTAGAATTTGAAACTAGTGTTTCAATGCAAAATTTTGTTAAGTCATTTTTGTATTGAAGCGCATTGTTTTTTTTGCATTTATCAAGATGATTTTTGAAACGTATTTCAGAAATTATATGAAGGATTTATTTATATAAATAATTAAAAAAAAATTCAAAAATTTATATGACTTTTTATAAAACATGTAGCAAAAATGTATTTCATAAACAACTTTTTTTAAATATTGATTTTAATTTTAAGAAATATTTGAATAAGTTTTAAGAAATATTGTTTCTTAGTTTAAAGAAAAACAATTATTTCACAAATTTTTACCATACAAATAATAAAAAAATTAATTTAAATTTTAAACTTGTATTTATTATCTTCTTTCCATTGTTGTGTATCGTCAACAAAAAGAAATGAAAAAATTTAAATATATTTTATACTTTTATTCATTTTTAATTATTTGATTAACAATAATAAATTACAGGAAAAACTAAAAATTCTTACATTCTTTACGTAAATATCTGCGTTTTCTTAACCTAAACAATAAATATTTGAAATACAAAGCGAAGGGCTTTTTTGAATATAGAGGTTCTATCAAACTTTTTATGCATGGAAATTACTCTATTTAAATAATATTACTAAAACACAAAAGAAGTTTTATCTTCCACATTGTGACCTTAAGCAATAAAAATATTTTGATTATTTGCATGAATTATTATTTTTCACATTTGCCATAAGGAAATTATTATAACTACCTATAGAAAATTATCGGTTAGTCTGGAATAATAACAGTTCTTTTCAAAACACAATAAGATGTCATTAACCTTCAGCCTTAATACTGCCTATTCTTAGAGTTATCAGGATGCATGTTATTATAGACAACTGTTGTAACAGTTATTGAAAAAATTAACAATAGTAATAGTTATTCTCTTACTCAAGAGAATAATGAATATTTCTCTATCTTCAGTTTCAATTAAAATTAATAATTAAAGCTAATATTAAATCAGTAATCAATTCTTAAAGAAAATGTCTTTAACAATAATATTAAATTAGGAAATTGAACAGCTCAAAACTTTATTCGATAAAAAAATGAAATTGTTTCTTGAAGAAATGTTGAAGTATTGACTTCAATTTAGTGGATTTTATTAATCTTGAAGAGAAACATTTGAAACTAAGCAACTATAAAATATTTGTTCTAATCTTTAATTATATAATATCATTTATAAATTATTATGTTCGTATGTATAATTATAAAGGGATTAAATTTGTCTGAGTTAATATAAAGTTTTATTTTTAGTGAGTTAAATTTGATTTTCTCTAATGCAATTAAATACTTTTTTTTAATATATTGTGGCTTTAATGAGATATTTTAAGAATTTTAATATTTGCGCAATTTTAAGAAAAATTCTCTCGCAAAGTAAATCAGGAGTTTTCTTTTAGGCTTTTAATTATTGCATAATTTCTCTTTCGCGTTGTAAAATTATTATGCATACCACTGATTAAAAATAAATTTAACCCTCATTTTAAGTGGTAAAATATACGACTTTTTAAGCATTTTTCTGCATGAATATGTCAAAGATTATGATTTTTAAGAGAGGGATTTGACTGTTTGAGACATAAAGCTATGTAAAGTTAAAACAGTAATTGGGAAAACCAATTTTAATTAATAAAATTTTGATTATTTAAGATTAACTTTTAAAAATAATTTTATGTTAAAAAATTAATTCCCTATTACATTTCTCTGTTTTATTAGTGTTTCCATGTTATGAGTCATTGTTTTAATCATACATCTTATGATGCAGAAATATTTTTACAAAATATAAATTATAATCAATAGCTATAATTGGGCTACAGTTGTAACTTTATTTAGTTCCTGTCAATTTTATTATTTATAACCCATATGTTTTTGACATAATTCCTATTTAGACAACTAGCTTTTAGAAAATAAGTCTATTTAAATTTTAAAATATTAGAAACGAAAATTAAATAATACAAGATTTTTGTAAATAAATTTCCAAATATTTAAAATGATTTAGATACTTTTAAAAATTAATTAATATTAATCTGTGACAAAAATAATATAGCTACTTAAAAGAATTCTTAAGATACGTAATGCGTAAAATAAATATTTTAGCAGTAATGCGTAAAATAAATATTTTACGCATTACTGCTAAAAATATTTGTAAAGTATTTTAAAGAGTAATACATAAAATATTTATAGTGTTAATTTATTTTATTATTTAGTTTTCACTGGTATTTCTTCGCATTATCATTTGCGAAGGCTACACAAAATTCTAATATGAGCTCATTATCAAGTAAATGCTTTATGAGTTGTCATTATTTATTTTTAAAGCCTCTTGATTGGTTATAAAATAACTTTAATTCACAATACTTCTGGCAGGAATTTGGTAAACCTAATATTTAAAAGTGAAAAGGTTGTTTCCTTTCTGTATCAAGAGCAAAAAAGCATATGGAATCATCAATAAAGAAGGTCCATTACCATGTATTATTTTTATCATAAATTATTTATTAAACATAGCTTTTTGCAGTCATATTTTATAATTTTAACCTATCCTTATTTAACTATAGTAGAGGAAAATATAAAATTTTATGAGAAATCGCCAACAGTGAAACATTTTTATAATATTCGACTGTAGTTGCTTCGGAAATATTTAAGAAAATCTTAAAAAATGTAAGAACTTTTATTCTTAAAGATATTTTAATTGCTTAAATATGATAGAAGTATATTTTTATGAAAAGCAACTGTAGTTACATTATAAATGGAAACTAGTGAAATTTTTTCATAAATGTCCATTCACTGTTTCTAATTAGAATTTATTTTTATATTGCTATTTAAATTTTTAATACTCTGTTATTTATTTCTACAAATAAAATTAATTGCGATTAAAAATATTTCTAATAAGTTGTGATAGAAGATATTTCTTTGTAACGGAATTTTTTTATTATAACTTATCTTAGTTGAATTAAAAATCGAAATTAGCTAAAATTTCTCTTATAAGTTTTCCTCAATATTTCCAATTATTGCTTATTTTAGTATTATAATTTATTTTTAAAACTACAATTTATTTCTCATATACAACTCAGTTTTTATACTTTTGGTCAATTGTGATGAAAGATATTTCAAAATAGACGAAATACTTCTTTTATGACAAATATAAATTTATTAAAAATCACATTTATCTAAAAGCTTTTCTGTACTAGGGACCTATTATTAAACTATAATTAAACTAGGGACCACTTTAAGAAATATTTTTGGTCCTTAGTTTCCTATTATTATTTATTATTTTAATATTTATGTATAATTCAGGTTTTGGTTTTAATAGCTTATTATTTATTATCATTTATATTTAATACGCTACGATGTATTTCTCAATACAACATTCATTTGCGATTAAAAATAATTCTTGTCAGTGGTTGTAAAATATAGCAATTAAGAAAAATAACAGTCATTTGGGAAAAAAGTTATTTTATTTTTTTATCACAACTGACCATACTTAAATGAGGAATCGTAATTAGTGAAAGCTCCCTACATAAAGGTTTTGCTATTTCCTACCCCAAATACTTCCGCCTCACCCCTTCCCGATCTTTTGCGATCCTCAAAGTCAATAAGGCGCACTCTTTAATTTGCAGCTAATGTTAATGATTAAACAAGTGTTAATTTTATGGCGGGGTGGTGGTCCCCCGCGGCCCCTGCGCGTTAAACAACTAGTAATTAACCCTCGATACAATTTTCTTCTTCTTTTCCCCCCCTCCATTGTTTTTTCTCTTTGGGTTTATTATTTATTTTGTCACCCCCCCTCTCGTCACTCTCTCGCCCAATCATTAAGTCGTATTTTTAAGAGGAGTCACCCGTAAGTGCTGCCGGCGACGGGCCTTAAAACAATTCTCTCTAATCTTATTAACGAGTATTAAGGTTTAGGAAATTAACGAAACGAACAGGCGACGGACCCAAGATAAATGAACGACAAATAAGACGAAGGTTAGAGAAAAAAAAGTAATGAAGTACGGAAAACAAAATGGTAATTAAATCATTCGGCAAGATTTCGCAGTAATTAAAAGGTAGAAGAAGAAGGTATAATGCGCTTAATGCGACTCGGCTTACTCTCCGGAAATTATTCTTGACTACCCTGGTAAAAGGCGAGGGCTAGTTTTGATGTCAGATAATGGGTGCTTTAGTGTTTATTTAGTTTTGGATACTTCACCTTCATAAATTGAATTCTTTTGGAACGTAAATTTTCTGGATGCAACTGGAAAAGAAAAGAACAATGAGAACTTTACTAATTAAATTAAATCTGCTGGAAGAGTTCTACTCATGGAAATGTTTTGCTCAATGGAGCTCGTAGTTACATCACTACTCCATCTTTTAATTTTCAGTTTCCGCGAAGAATTTACTAAATGGCGTTTTGTTTTGAAAAATCCGACGATTAAAAAAAAAATGGAAAGCAAATGAAATAAACAATTGTTAATGTGCGAAGGAGTGCACCAACTGTTAAAATATTGTGGATGTAATTAAGGATTCGTAGATGTTTATGGACTTTTGGGAAAAGGATGAGAAAAAATGGCGTGCATAATTGCGAAACAATCTTACATTTTTAGAACAATATTAAATTTGTTGATATGAGATTTCTTAAAAATTGCAAGAAGCTTTTTGAAAAAAAGGAAGCATATTTTAATATAAGCTTAAATTATATACATATTTTAAAGAAATCAATGATTTACAATTCTTTTGTTGAAGAAATTCTTAAGTTGTGAGTTTCAAACATTTGATTATAAGCAATTCATTCTAAAAATAAATATCACAGCAATTTTTGATTTAAATGTTTAATTTAAAACAAATTTAGCATTTATTTGTTAGGTATTCACATTACTGTATAAAGCTATTGTAGTGATGATTAATTTCAATAATATTTGCAAAGAATAAGTTGCTTTCTTTTACGTCGCATCTAATATTAATAAATATTAATATTCTTTGATGTGTTAAAAGGTAATTTGGCAATATTGTATAAAACTGTCCATGAAAAAGCAAAATAAGTAAAACCAAATGTAATATTATACACCAAATATTTAAATAATATTTGCTTGGGTTTAAAAAATTTCTTTTTACTGTCTGTTTTCGGATAATTAACTCTTGTACAAATTGTGACAATACAATTACAAAAATCAAAACACTGTAGAGCGTTAAAAATTAATTGCACACCAAATAAAAATGTAATTGCTTAATTTCTCAAACTTTTACCATCAACTACCACAAGATAATTGCACTGTACTCTGAAAATCATCTTTTACTATTTTTATTGAATTTTTACATGATTATTTTTAAATAAAAATTCGAGCCTTATTTATAACAATGATGAAAAATTTTCATATTTTTCTGTTCGTTTTAGTGATTTTTCTTAGCATCATTGAAAAAATTAAGAAAAAATGTTAAATTTGAAATTCAAAACAATGTTGCAATTACAAAATTATTTAAAACTTTCTGGAAGCAGATTCCTTTTCTAATAAAAAATCTAATCTATCAACAGTTTAAATGACCAGTGTTAAAATAAATTGTGATTGCATTTCTATCTACATCTACAAAGCATTTCAGTTAGTTGGCTATTGGAGACAATATTAATTTATTTCTTGGAGAGAGAGAGATCTCAATTAGTTGGTCATCAGATAGAGCAATGCTAGGTTTTCTCTGAAAGTCACACAAAATTTAAAACCCAATTAAAATAAAAAGTTAAACACATAAGTAATTATAACATTTATCAGTCAAATACCACAACTAGCTATTCAATGAAGACACTATAACATGAAGTCACTTTGCTCGAATGTTACACAGAAATTATAATCCTACTGATATGTCGTACTTGCTGCCGTACATGTTTTCAATTAATCCGGACAATTGTAAAATTAATCGACTAAGTTTTGTGGTACTCCTAAAAACGACATTTAGAATTAACATTGGTGAAAAGTGGCTTGGTAATTAGTGTTTGCCTGTTATCTCGGTTTATGAAGGTGCCTTTTAACTGTAATTATTGACACTAGAGAATCTATTTGTTGTTTGAGCTCTGAGGTCACTTTTGTTGCAGCGACTTTTCTCTGTTGTCTCAATACTAGCTTTCAATACATATCTTTGACCTCAATACACATCTTTGTATCAATACACATCTTTGACCTCTGTCCACTATTTTCCTTTGCTGAGCTTAACATTCCTCATGCTGTCATTTAAACGGCTTGACTGTAGAAATGGCTGAAAGCTAGGATATTTTAATCACAATTTCTCTTGCCAGTCCCGTTCCCACAATTCACCCTTTTTGAAAATTAGTAAAGTTTACCATTTTAGGCTTATGACAAGTCCAAGATAAATTCAACTACAATAAAATTACCTCATATTATTATCAAAAAAATGGTAACATCATTTATTGATAATATTTTGTAGAGTTTTACTCTTTTGTTTATCATAGAGTAATGTAGAAATTTTTTAATGACTACTCTTTTTATGACTAAACTTCACAAACCATTGTTTTTTCTTTTTATATTATATAACACTTTGAAGAAAAGTATAAATGTATATCATTATTAAATGTCAATAAATGTATGTAAGTTTTGCTTGATCATTTAGAGACTGTTATTTCTCATAATTCAATAGATGAAAATAAAAGAGCGGTGTTAGAGATTGAGCTACTGAATCTTAACTCATTTTTAAGATTTGACTTTTGAAAGGATTCTTATATTTAAATTTTCTGCCTATAATAATCATGTAACATCATTTTCTAATGACAACACAATTTGTAAAGAACACCCATTTTTGAGTAGTGAAGTTAAAAGTCTCACAATGGTGAAGTGCCAGTCAGAAAATAACGTAGAATATGTAGCTATGATCAACTCTCAGTAGAAAAATTAGCTGAATAATTGCTTAGTTTGAAAAAAGTGATCAATTCAGATATATTTATAAGACTTGCTTTACATTTCTCTTTTAGCTCAATATTTTACAAAAATGCACAGTCTTTTGTGCTAAATCGTTCTGGTTTCTTTCATCGAAGCCAGCCAAGGAAAGAACTCAAGTATTTTGTAAAGGAATAAATAGTAAGGTATTTTGCCTAATACTCTTTTATTCTTGGATATCTAGTGTTTCCTACCTTCCGGCAACAGAAGATTTTCTATCTTACGTTTAATAGGAGGAATAGGAGCACTTTTGTATCCAATAACTGTTCCATATCCGGCATTTTCCTTTGATGTGAAGCGCTTGGGACTTTTTGTGAAACGGGAAACTTTCATCTTTTGCAAGACCTTCCTTTTGCCTTGAATTTTGAATTAATCAAGCGTTGCAAATCCTTTTCAAAGAAAATGTTACGTTCTCAAAGACACGGAAATTGCTTTGAACAAGCTGGGTTTTGCCTGTATATAAACTTTAAGAGAGATATGAAAAGGTTAAAAGAAGAAACTGAAGCCTTATACTGGAATAAGGCTGTTTTTGTGAATTGAGTTAAGACTAACTGTAAGGCTCACAGATTCTAGTGAATTTCGCAAGTGTAGCATGGCCCTATAACTCTAGGAGTTAAACTTTATATTTGGTATTTTCAAAACTATTGATTTTTATCTTTTTATAGATTGAAAATGTGTAAGTTATGTCAATAATTTATAATTTCATAAAAATTATTGACATGGAAACAAATTCTAGGTTCAGTAAAACGTCAAAGAAATTAAAATAAGAGTTATTTAGAATATACAAAGAAAATAAAAAAATAGTTATTTAGTGTTACATAGCACCTGTAGGGGGATGTCTTTTTTTTATAAAATAATTGAGAGAGAGAGAGAGAGAGAGAGAGAGAGAGAGAGAAAATTAAAATTTTAACCTTTTGAAATATTAAATGCTTACACACAAATAGCGGAAATAAATTGTCTTTTTATTTTTTCAATTTCTTTATATATTTAACATAATACTTTCTTCATTGATTTTTTTTCTAACATTAATTTTGAGAAATTTTATATTGTACGAATTTAATTAAATAGTTTAATGCTTTTTCATAAAGTTAACACTAATAAGAAAGTAATGGTGAGTTCCTCCAAACATTAATTAATTGATTGATGATGATTTATATGGATATTTTAACCAATTTATCAGTGTTTTAGTTGAGTTATAACTGACTCTAGAGTATTTTATTGACGGTTATTATTGTTCTGTTTTATTTTACTGTCCAATTCTGTCTGATTCTGTTTTATTGATAATTCAATTGGCAGTAAGACAATTTAATATTTACAAAACAAACGTTGATTAAAGAATAAGTTTTATTGATTGGTTTATACTGTCGTATGTAGTATTATTTTGCTTTGTCAGCAAAATAAAGATCAATATTAGGTGTCAAATACAACTTAATAACTGAAAAATTTAAAAATTAAACGACTAGAACTGAGAGATAAAAAGCTATTTTCATAACTATGTGAGATGTAGGTGATAAAATGTTGGATACATTTTTCAATATACTATGTTTCCAATCACTATCTGATGATACTTTTATATCTGTTATCATCTTTGTTTTTATTTGTAGCAGAGAATCATCAATAATGCCAATGATGAATGATGAATGTTGGAAGTTAAGTCTTATTAACCCTTATATAAACGTTGAATTGAGCACAACCACAAACAGGAGACCGAATGAAAATTCACAACAGCTTAGTGAACTTAGCTTAAAATGTTTGCTTTATCAAGACAACGATATAAGAAAAGCAAGCATCATTACCGACCCAAAACAAAAGAAAGGAATCACAATGGCCATACATTCAGGGATGTCTGTTAATATGGCAAAATTTTGAAGGCAAGTCATTTAAGTAACTAATTTCTGTAACCATATAGTGTAAGAAACCGTATTACTTCGCATTACTAAAGGATCCCTTTTACCATGTCTCACTGACTACGAAAAATAAATATTGTTGCTGAGGGGTTTTATCCTCAGTTTCACAAAGTACCTGCTGTCCAACTTCTTATTGATAACATGCTGAATTATCAGTTATTCCCCTATTACCAAAGATAAAAGATTCGTCTTAAAATTTAAATTGTTCATTACAAACTGCATTAATTTCAAACCATAGCCAAAAGCTATTCGATTTTGATCTCAGAACCAGACAGTTGTCCTTTTGTAACTGTGAAAGTGAACAGGACTTTTTAGAAAGTTTGAGTCTTTTGGTAGATTCTGAGATTGCAAGATTGATGGTTTTATACGACTAACAATCATCAGAATTCCATATTTTCAAAATAAGTAATCATATTTCTAGTTTGAATAATTTGCAAGAGAAACCATAACACTAGATTGATATCAAAGATCCACCCGCTTTCACTTTAGTTAGGAAAATAGAGGCGGAGAAATTTCAAGGGGTTTATTCTCCAGAAAAGTTTATGCAGACCATCTAAGTATAACTGGTTGAGCCCATTATAGTTTGCTATTTAGAAATCAGATAGTCGGATTTCCCTTATGAGGACTATCAAGCATTAAATGACGACATAATTCCTGATACAGGTACTTCCTTCTTTTAGATTGTGATTACATTTTATCAGGAGAGAAATTTTTCTTCCATAGATCTTCTAATTGCATACTGTTAATTTGTGATGCCCGAAGAAGATAACAAAAATAGCAGTTCTCAAAATTTTCATTTATTCGACTTTCCATTTATAACCCTTGGTTTTTTAAATGTGACTCAATCCTATTAACCATAACATTCTAACATAAATATGGATCTAAATGGACAGGAGTTCTTAATTTTGTTATGAGTACATCCTAATAGCTTCTTTAAATGAAGAGTCTTATCAATAACATAGATGTGCAGTTCAAGAGGTACTCAGGTTTATACTCCAATATAATCAAACTTTAAATAGGTCAAATTAGATTCGCATTCCTTGAATATGCAGAGTCAATTGAAATTCAGTGGGAAGGTTAAAACCAATTTCAATATAGGGTGACATAAGGAATAATTCTATAACCAATCAAAAAATTTAAGATGATTATTAAGTATCGTAAAATTTTACCAATTTATATCAAATTGTTCCAAATTGACGTGACTTTTGACATAATTAGTCACTGGTTTCAAAAAAGAGTTGTGTCCTAGAAACTATCAAAGTTCACAGAAAAGTGCATTCATACATAGCAATGCAAGCGACCCTCGGACATTATAAAGAGAATATCCTGAAAAATAACCTGGAATGAAGAGATAAGAGAGTCTTTCCGAGATTTAAAAAAGGTACTTGGCCATACCAACATAATTAACTTACCTATTAAAAGAGCCCGAAATATTTTCAACTATTACTACTACTGTTGTTGCTAATGACACTTGGCAACGCCAAGCCCTCCCATCAGAGACTAGGCGAATGAAGTCAGAGAGAGGGCGTCTTCCGTTTTCTTGAATAGAGTACTCTCATACGAAGGTGGAAGTATGACTTTTGGCACATAGATGGCAGCACCACCTGAACCTTCCAATTTAGCAATTGAAACCAGAGAGGATCATAGCCTAGCTTTAACCACCTCCACAGTTATTAATTTGGAATGGGAGCACGGGGGACATTGCGACCCGACATACTTTACGTGCTCCAGTCTTAATGAGTGAACACGGTGGATCTTCGGCTCAGCCGGGATTTGAACTCACCACGTTTTGGTAACGAAAACGACGCCCTAACTAACCAGGCCACCGCGGCCTTCCAACTATTAATCATTCACACATTGTCATTAAAACTGTTTCATACCAAATGTGAATAATAAAATTAGAACCCTTAACTTTCTTTTCCCAAAATTTGATATCAGCCCAAGAACATATAGAAACTATGACAAAATGTTATTAGCTATCCATATAGCAATGAAATATTTCAAATATATTTTTGAAGGAAGATATTCTACAATAGGCCTTATTTACAAGCCAATACTTTGGCTTGTAAATAGGTTTGTGATTTGTCTTTAAATAAGATTAAAAATTGCAAGCAAGCCATGGTAAGCTAGACAATTGCTACATATTTTCCAGTTCTTAATTGATATTCAGATCAGCCAAGGAGGGAAAAATACGATTGCTGATACACCCTTTCATTTTGATCCTTTTCCTCTTCCACCTCTTATAGATGTACAAACAATAGCAAATTCTTAAAGAGACGAAGATTTGGAGATACTGAGGAACAACCAAAAATTGAATTACACAAATCAATATAACTAATAAGAAAAACCTAATATATGTTTTTGAAATCAAATATTGTTTAAGTATACTAGCAGAATTTTGACTGAAAACATTTTTATCAATTCGATTAAACATTTTTGTCAATTAATTTGTCAATTTTTTCTAATATAACTCATCAGTTTTATGATACTGTTTATTCTCATATTACTCTTAAATCTTTTTCATCTGATGATAGCTGAAAATGGAATTGAATTAAAACCAAAAAGATTGTTGCGAGTAATAATATATTTCACAAACAATTGCTGAAGGATTTGACGCCAATTTTACCCTGAAACCGATTTTAATATATTCTATAAGTAACCTTAACTAGATTGAAGGTAAATGTGTAAAAGCACATATGCAGAAAAATGAGCTAAACATAGCGATTTTTCGCCAATAATAAGAAGCTATTAGCCTAACACAACTAACTGGCCGCGAGTAAAATGTTATTTCTTTTTAACTGTTAAAATAATGTTTTAAAGTAACTTTTGTGTTTAATTATTTCACTAAATAAATTGTGACAAAAATAATCATTTGATATAAAACATTAATCTTAACATTTTTTAAAAACTAATTATCTGTTTTAATTATTATTAAATACACACTGTTAAACAATATGAAACTATTTGAATTCAATTTGGAAGAATTTGTACCAATCTTTACTGTCTTCGAGATTTTATACATTGTTGCAAGTTTTTTAAACACCATTACATTTCATAATCTCTACTGCTCAAAAGCATAAAAAAGCTGTAACAATTAGCTCTAAAAATGCTTTAACAGAATAATTAATATGTTAATTTTTTTAAGCTTTAAATATAATTTTTAATAAAATAAGTTATTTATTTTGACAAAATTAGATTTTAGCAAACTATATCTTTCTAAATTAATACTCACAGTTTAACTTGAATAAGTTATAAATTAAACCGAAAAAAAATTTAAATCACTGGAAAATGTCCTTATGCATTTTAAGCGTTTACGCCTTTTCCACAATAATTCTAAATTATTTTTCCAAAACAAGATTATCTTAGTTAAATTCGCGCACCTCTTCAGCTAATTATATTTTATATCCAAACATAAACTAAACACTCAGCAGTTTATTTAGAGCGAATGAATAATCAGAAAATTACGTTTAGAAATAAATTTTGGCATTAATGAAAGAGCATTTCTGTTTCGAGTTGTTTACTTTATCGGTAACCTACTTGAATTATTGTTATTAATAAATGAAAAGAGTGTCGCTGGCGTAAGCTATTTCTGAAAAGTGTTTTATCTTCAAGTGAATAAATACAATTAGATAATCTTATTTTGATAAGAAGTAAAAATTCTTGATATTTGGAATGAATAAATAACATTTGCTGGCAGAAATTCGAATCGAAGTTTATTTTGTAATCGCATTTTGAAATTGAATGAAACACGGAATCTCTTCTTTGAGTTTATATTTGCTTAAGACTTAGTTGGGAGATCTTCAAAATATTTCTCACGCAATTAAATTAAAATTGAATTGATATAAGAATAAAATATTGCTTTCACACGTTTAAATGTTATTATTTTCAAAGTTTTGATACTCTGAAATGTTAAATAATTGGTTTTCCTTTGCACTTAAAATTTATTTATAAGAATATCTTGAAATAACGCCCTATTGTTAATTATATTTTCTAAATTGAGCTCAGTTCTTTTTTTTATTGCTCAAAGCCTTGTTGAATGTAAATATTTTTTAGTTTTGCTTAATTTTACGAGAAATAATTTTTAGGGATCTTAAAAGAATCTAAAAATAATTTTATACAGGTATTATTGATAAGTTTTTATGTTGACTTGAGTTGCAAATAATGAGCTACCTATAAATTGAATACGCATAGAATAAGCAATGGAAAGTCTGAAAGCTGTTAGTTATCTGAACAAAATTTATTAGCAACAAGTTGAAATTCGTACACGAATTCACTTTTAATTATCTCTTACTTGGAATATGCCCTTTCCATCTTTACAGATCTTCGAAATTCTGTCACTGGTAACATTGCATATAGGTGGATCATACTAAATTGGAACTTATCTTTTCAAAATTTTGCCTACAAATTCACTGACTGGGCAACGATGTAAAGAGAAAATTTCTTAGTATTTAAGAGAGCCAATTATCATTTAAAGTTAGGTGTCAGTTCTTAACATTTATGTGGGACTTTTTTGGAAATATTTGTATCCATTTCCTTGTGGGGATGATAATATTTGTTCATTTAGAAATGAAAATTTGTAAAAGTAGAAACACATTTTATTAGATCACTGAACTTCAATCATATAGATCTAATTGAATATGATTGAAACTCAATGATCTAATAATAATAATATTGATCATAAAAAGATTATTTTTTTTGTTTTAAAGGCGGGCCCCCTTGAGCAAGTAAGTAACATTAGCCCATTTGCCGCAACAAGGCCGGAAACAACTACTCATTTTATCGTTACCCTGTGGGCACCTGTGAACCAAGTCACGGAGGTACGAGTAGCATCGCCCACGCCACACCACCACAAATCCGTTTAAAGGGCGGGCCACATTCACCCATCATCCGAGGAAAGGACGAGAAACGCAGAGAGAGAAAGAGAAAGTACATCCATGCCCGAGCTGGGATTCGAACCCAGGTCCTCCCCATCCGTAGTCATTTACGCTTACCACTAGACAGGTTGGGCAGCTTCATAAGAAGATTATATTGGACTTAAACATGTATTTTATATTCCGTTTTCTTTAGAATGGTAACACAAATCTTGGTAAAGAAAAATATAATTGACTTTTCTGAATTGGTGTCGGAATGCAACTCATTTTTGTGGACAATAAAATTCGATGACATAGAGTTGCAAGTGAGAATACTCCACGAGGAACATTGATCCTTTATCATGTATTTATTGCACATAAAGTAATTATATTGGATTGGAATGTATATTTAAAACCTTTTATGTTAACGTGCAGACTGCACAATATTTAAGAAAAAAGATTTTTCTACATTTATGTGATAGAAATAGATTTCTGAAATAGTTCTAAATAGATATGGGCGCACAATTAATTTTAATCTACAATAATATTCGATAATACAGAGATGCACTTGAAATTTTCTCTATGATAGAGAATACTGTATTTTAAATCGTGGAATTTCAATTATTTTGTGTTCGTGTTGTGTTTAGAGGAATTTTCATTTAACCATTTAACATCTTTTGTCTAGATACATAAGGAATCTAAATAGCAGTATAGTACTGCAGAAATCGATGTTGATCTTGAGCTCCCTGAAGACTATAGGCAATGTCTGAAAAAAAACCCATAAAAAAACCATTTTTTGTTTTTTTGCACGATTAGGTTAGTTGCGGATAATACATTAACTCAAATGTATGAATTGAGAAAGTAGAAGATAACTTTCAAAATATACCAGATGGTCGGTTAAATTAGTTAATTCACATTAGCATCAAATGATCTTTAATTTGTACTGTGAGCAAATCATTAATACTTGAGATGAATTCGATTTCCTCTCAGTACTTATTTTAAAAAATTTTGTGCAAAATATATATATATATATATATATATATATATATATATATATATATATATATATATATATATAAATAAGTAGAACCTGCAACAGATACAAGAATTATATTCTATAAACAGCTAACTTGCTGATAAACATAAATATATCTAACAAGCTACTTTTCTGTACCCTAATTTTGATAGATCAAAGCAGCAAGCAAAAAAATGAAAAGCAGCTTAGGATAGTAGATGATCATTTTTCCAAACATCACTTTCTGTTTATATGCTTGAAAAGATGCAAAAATAATGAATCGGTGCCTACGCAAAAAATCTCTCTCTGCCAACTGAGTTGGCAATTCAATGGTTAACGCTCTAATCTTCAGCTTGAGCTGGATTCAATTTTCTCTCAATTCGAGATTTCAATCCTACTTCGGAAGTGAATGTATTGGTTCGGAATAAATTTTAATTTGTACATCTCTTACATATGAAACCTCGCTTGCAAAAAGTGAGCAATGAACCACAATGTATCCATAAAGTTCCGACATGGATCAATCTTGTTTGGTACAACTAAGAAAAAATAGAATCTGATGGGAAGAAATTTATTAATCCTCTTTGCTATTATTTTAAAACAGAGTAGTTGGATGGGAAATTGAACCAAAGCCAATACTGTTTGGCATAACTCAGATACTAAGTAGTCCAAGGGAAAGTGTCAATCATATGTCAAATTCTACCAACCTATCTTTGTGCTGAATTAAAATAACAAAAACTTTTGACTGAAAATGAAACTGTTCTCTGAACACAATCTTACACTTTTTAGCAATGTTTGTTCTCTCTCTCTTAATATAGTCCTACATTTCTTTGTGTTGTCGAGACATATTTGTTGAATTTTTAATCTCGTATCTTTCCGCTCATAAAAAATGACCATTAAGGAAACTTAATTATCTCGACACTTGTGACTGTTTTTCAAATCTGTGATGGATTTCAGGGTATGTGTTTAAAATAATTTTAAAGTTTTTTATAATATATACACTCTTCAATTTAAATTTCTTATAAGATTAATAGCAATAATATAAAATAATTTTGATTAAAAAAGGTATTTCATTTAAAAGTTGTGTGATATTGAATTATTAACTTCTGTAACTTGAAGAGAAAAAACATCTATTGAACGTATGGATGGTTGCAAGTTTGATACCTCACCCCACTAAAGTTTACCATTATGAATATATGTATATGTATTTATACATTTCTGCGTGGTATAATGTCTCACAACCCTTGTGGTGCCTAAGCTGACTGACGTTGGTTCCGTCACCTGAAAAGAGGGTAGCTGTATTCAATTTTGTAATCTTCGGTATCGGTTGACAGAAAAGTTTAGCAGGATATGTATACTACAGCTTATTGCTCTATAATAAAAATATAAAATACCAAAAATAAATTACTCTATATAGTTTAAATTAAAAAAAGTTAAGTTTTAATTTTTAAAAATGTAATACATAATTTTGAAGTATTTTTTTTAAAAAGAAACAAAAACACTTCTTTGATGCTACTTTTAAAGGCAGAATTCAAAGAAAGGCATGTCTTAAATAAATATGCTTTATGTTTTGGTATAAGATTTTTACGAATAAAATTTTTCACAAAAATTACATGTTTCTAAATGTTTTTTTTTTTTTTATATGAATGATTTTTCTGGAGATAAATTTTTAAACAAACGATTTTTTTTGAGTTTTTAGAACTTTAAATGTCTTTATAAAAGTTAATTCTTGTAGTTAAAGTATACACATTTTTAACATAAGAAAATTTACTCTTTTATTAGTAAAGTTAATTACATTTTGACAAAAATCTTATCTATACATATTTACATTTCCTGTTGGACAAATATTAAATTATCCCTTTAAAATCGAATATTTCCTTTGAAGTGATAATAGTATCTTACTAAAATAATATAAATATAAATCTTCATTTATCTGAAAAAAGATAATTTTAAAAAGTAACTTTTTCCCGCGCGTTTCAAATCCTTTCACAAAGAAATTTTAAATATTAGCATCTTTGTTAAACTACAGAATCTTCACGAACGCGCTGCGCCATCTATTGGAATCTTTCCGAAAAAGCCAGTCATGTTATTCTGCATTTAACTCCAGGAAACAAACGTATCAAAATTAGAAGTTGCGCTTAATGCAGTATAATAAAATGCGCAAGGACTCGGATATTTATTTATTATCCGCATTTGAATAAATGCTACAATCAATGAGTTTGGTTTATAAGGATTAAGTTTAAATTATCACAACGAGTCAAAATAATCCTGCAATTAAGGAATTAAGGAACGACGTTTTAAGGATTATTATGGACAATAACGATTAAAATAACTCACATTCATTTAATATCATAGCAATCTTTATTTAAGTATTTCATTTGAATAAATACATATTCGTTCTGAAATGAAATATATTTACATTATATATAACTAAGGATCTATTAGCTAATTTATTTAAATTAAAATTGATAATCATATTGCATGATATACATTATAAATATAAATATATGTATATATATTTATTATTTAAGAAAGAAAAGTACATTAAAATGTCACGCACTAAAGACTACAAATGACAAAAAAAAAAAAAAAAAAAAAAAAAAAAAAAAAAAGCTTCTATACTATTTAAAAATATTACTCTCATATAAGCAGATAAAATTGTTATTTCTGCTTTCTGCAGTTAATATAATTTAAGATGCCACCCAACCTGTCATGTGTGTAGCGTAACTGTCTACTATGGGGAGGACCTGGGTTCGAATCTCGGCTCGGGTATGGATGTACTTTCTCTTTCTCTCTCTGCGTTTCTTTCGTTTCTTCAGATGATGGATGAATGTGGCTCGCCCTATAAACGGGTTTGAGATGGTGTGGCGTCGGCGATGTTACTCGTACCTCCGTGACTGGTTCACAGGTGTCTACCGAGTAACGATAGAATGATGCAGTTTCCGACCTTGTTGTGGCAAATGGGCTAATGTATTTACTTGCTCAAGGGTTCCCACCATTAGAAATAAAAATTATATAATTTAAGACTTATAAAACCAAAGCACTGTTTCACATATAATGATGCTCCGTGTTTAGCGCTCTTGTCTTTGGTTTAACAGTTTGTAAGTTCAAATCCAGCCTCGGGTTTGGATAATTGTAGTGGTTCACAATCCCTTGTAATCTTAGGACCCGGTCTAGTTTGCCCTTGGGAGTAAGAAATGATCATTGAGCGGCGAAAAAACCTAAATCGAATATAGTGATAGGTGTGTCAATTTATCGTCCTCTTGTTCTGGATTCGATTCTCAAAAGTAATACAAATGTTTATCAATTGTGCAATCTTTAGATCGTGCTTAAAAAATGCCAGCATGTAAATTTTTATGATTTCATTCAAAATCATAAGCGTATTATACAGCTTTATGTCGATATTAATATAAATATTATAACCCTGTTACATGTTTATTCCATATGTTATTCTAGAATATACATAATATGTTTGTTCTAGATTAGTGTTTCAGGAGTAGTACAAATGTCTGAAACACTGGGAATTTTCAGCCCCTGTTTAACAGAATTTTAAGGCGTAGCATCACTGTTAACAGTTGGATTATAAATGTATCATACAACTTTAAGACAATGTTAATATAAAAATTGTAAAGAAGATAATTGTTGTTCTAGATTTAAATTCTAGTTGCAAAATATAAATGTTCTCGACCGTATAACTTTTAGACAACATTTATACAATAATATCATGTATTTTTACGAGTTCACTTGGAGTCATAGATACTTCATGTAACTTTAGCAAGAAGCTTATATAAAAATTAAAATGTATATAATAATAATGGATTAGATTCATGTGTCACAAGTTATATTCATGCCATCCAATGTGCATTTTCTAAATCATATTTAGGCAGAGTCAACATTGATTTTATGATTTACCTTGTAATCATTGTCTTAAGTACATCTGTCAGCTCTAGAGTAAATTTATCTTAAATTTTACAACGAACATAATCACGCTTCTTGTTCTAGGTTTGTATTACACTATTACAAATGTATATCAGTTGTGCATTTTTACATCACGTGTAAACAGCGTCACCATTTACTTTTTTTTAGGCTTTTAAGCTGATGAGGGCTATTAAATTATATATTAAGCAGATTGGGAGAAAGTTTATATTAAAATTCATAACGTGTGTAAACTTGTGATCCATTTTCATATCCCTTTATTTAATCCGTTAATTTTTATAAATATCTATTGCGCACTATTATTTTCGGAAACTTTTTTAAAGATGACGTGTGCTATATTCAAATATAACAAAGGACGGAACTGGAAAACTCCCAAGCACACACCCGGCAAATCCACAAGCAAAATCCAAAAATAAAATTTTCCTTACTACCTATCAACTAACTAGACATTGAACGATTAGTTTTGGGGCTTAGGTTTAATAATCATAAGTTAGACTCCAACTTCTAGTATCGAGATTCATGTTTCGGAAATCAATTTTGACTATTGGTCATTTTCGAATATTTTGTGATTGAAAAAGAGACCGTAAACGATTATAAAAATCACAGAAAACCGCTTCTATTAGTGGATCGATTCTTTCTATGAACTTTTTCTTTTAAGATTCAAATATGCTTATATATATATATATATATATATATATATATATATATATATATATATATGGAATTAACTATGTATGTATCAAAAAGTAAAGCCTCTTTATTCACCAAACTAATTTAATCCAACAGTAAAACCTTAAATTTGATTCCTTGATTCATTCTTGTAATTTGGAATGAAGATTTATCATAAAATGAATTGTTCTTTGTCTGAATACGGTTGTAATAATATAATTATTAACTATAATTCTATTAACTATTTAAATTATTTGAAGGAATTATAGTATATTTTGCTTTATCCATCAAAGTTCTAAAGACGTGGGTTAAAATCACAATTAAAATTCTTCGAAAAACTAATCATCTGATGAATAAAGTACACGATGTATGAGACTTAGGTTTAGGCATGAATATTCCATTTTTAGAAATACAAGCAGTGAAGAGAAATCTCAGCACGTTTTCCTTGAACTTCATTTGATGAATTTTTACTAATAGTACTAATTCGGTTAATAGTACCAAAATTAATTAAAAATGACTCAGAAATAGAAATATGGAACTATAATTATATTAATTAATTGATTTTAATCATTTAAATTGAAAATTAGCTTGAAGATTAATTATTAATTTGTAGGAAGATTATTTAAAATATTAAATCTAAAACATAAAATAACCTTTTAAATATTAATTTCTGTTTTTGAAGTGTAAATATTTTCTATATAAATATTCTTTTTTTTAATGTAAAATATATTTTACAAAATATTTGAATATTTTCCCTTAAAATTTAGTTTTTTTTTAATTTAAAAATATATTTTTTTTTTAAGAAAAATATTTTTTTTTAAAAAAGCTATTTTTACTCATGATAATATTTTTAAACCTCTTTAATTTCATCCATCGAATTTCTCGAAATGTGTGATTTTCAAGTCTTATTTAAATAAATAAAATAAAACTCCTCTCTTTTATATTTTTCATGAATATAATGAAAGTACTTTCTACTTTATTTTATTTTGAATAAACTGCTCTGATATTGGGAGTCTGTGAAATGAGGTATTTCTTTTATATGTCGGGAAGGTAACGGGTTCGATACCTTTTCCAACGGAAAATTGGGGATTTGAGAGTATCTACCATGCTTTCGACATTCTCTTTCTCTCTCTTTTCTCAGATTCAATTGTGCATTCATTGATGTAGTATTCAGAGGAAAGGGCCAGATCAGATGTTGACCTCATCCCATAATAGTGATCTCGAGGTAATAGCTTTTGTTTAGCGACTCTTCAATTAATAGATATATACAGGCGAAAAACATATCGTAATAACATAACATGAGACCACACTAGCCTGGTTGGGAAAGGCATCATTCTCTTAACAAGAATATAATGAGCTGTATATCTGACGCAGCCAGAGATCCATCATAATTTTGGACCATGGATAAATAACGAGGTCGACATCTGAATTGGCTATTTTTGTCAAATAAAGTTACACTGGTGTGACGAGGAGGTTATTCGCAAGAGACAATTCCCAATCCCCTAGTAAGGCATGGTCTGTTACCAACTCAAGAATCGATATCGTTATTTAATCGTGGCTTAAATTTATGAAGTCATAGCTTTCTTTATCGGATTTTCATTCGGAAAAAATAAGTATTTGGAAACATATTGAAAACAAGCAAAATAACAAAAAAGGATACCACTATGTTCCATTTAAAGCTTTCATATTAATTATTATAGTAAAGTGTGTGGGACAGGTAATTACATAAATACAAAAATCCCTAACTGTTATGCAATAAAAAATAGATTTGTAATGATACATTTTAATCACATTTTGATCCATTTCAAATCAGGTGATGTAAAACAAATTATATTAAATTCTCAACAGAAACTCTTTCCCAACTTGTGTGTGACAGTGAGTATCACTGCAGCAACCCACCCTCACCACTTTGTGAAAAGCAACAAAGGAAAAAAAGATTTAACAAATAATTTAAAATTATTCTCATATCAGAGCAGTTGGAAAAGACGTGCGCGAAGTTTTTGCATTAATGCTCGAAATATGCATAACAGCCGTGTACTTTCGAAAGCGTACCACTTGGCATATAAATATACATAACCCGTAAAATGAATTGTTCGATACTTTTTTTCTTTTTTAACACTTTTACCCAGAGTATTATTTCTCTTCCAAGCCGAGGAGTATCTACAGAGATGCAAATGAACGAAAAAGCGATTCACATTTGCTGAAAGCCATATCCTTCCCCCACCCACACATTTCCCACTTCTTTAATTTCCTTACCTTAGCATTTTAAATTCGAAAATGATGAACAGGATAGCGATTTGTTGCCTTTTTTTTTTGTTCCTCCACCCTCCCTTCCTCGTCAGTTCCTACCTAACCGACACCCAGTTCTCATTAACTGGGTTTGGTTCGAAGGAATCCGTCACTTTCCTCCTCTTAGCAAAGATGGGGGAGGATAAAAAAATAATAATAAAAAAGAGACACAGAAGAGCTTACTCTCTCCTACTCTGCGCTTAGTTTCCATTGAATATTCCTTCATTTTAAGTTTCCGAAAAGTTTATTTTGCGGATGTGGGTCCTCAACATATTGCACGTGTGATATAGCGTGTAAAATGCACCAAATGGAAACTGAAATCTTGAATTAATTAGAACATTTGTTTTCCTCTAACGTTTTTCATGAGAAGATGAGATTTTTTTAACAGTGGTGTACATAATTAGAGTTACCTGAAAGACATGAAGTCAACTTGTTAGTAGTTGTCTTCGTATGGTCCATTCCTTTCCACGAGGGTTAATTCAACCGAAACCTACAGTTTAAAGTCCATTTAGTACTTAAAGAAAACCATTTAAGAACGATATGGGAATCGAACTCATGAACTGTTAAACTGTTAAAATTATCTTTGTAAAATACTTGAATGTTAATCATTAAACTTCCAGCTTGGCTAGTTTAGGGACGAATAAGTTAAAAAAGAATCATATAAGGCCTGTATATATTGTTCAATAGAATCAAATTTGAATTGAAGTAAAACTACAGGGTGCCGGTTTTATTCTAATTATGTAATTTTTTATTGAAGTGTATATCCTACAAGTAGTTTTTTATATTTTTTTCTAACGGTGGGAGATGGGTGATAAACTCTTCGTCACAACAAGGCTGGAAACTGCTACTCATTTAGCGTTACCCGCTGGGCACCTGTGAACCAAGTCACGGAAGTGAATAGCATTATCCATGCCAACACCACCACAAACCCATTTATAGGGTGGGTCACATTCACCCATCCTCTCAGAAGAAAGTATGAAGTAATACAGAGAGAGAGAAAGAAACGAAACGTCCATGCCCAAACAGGGATTCGAACTCGGGACCAACAGCATAGGAGTAAGGAATGCTAACCACTCAGATATTGGCCGGCTATCCTACAAGAAGTGAAGATGTAAGAAGAATTCGCAGCACTTTTTGTATCTAATTCAGCATTTTTAGAAATATTGTTATTGGTGAAAAACTCTTTCAGATATATGCCTCTCTGCATTATCATCAGTTTGAAATGATTCATCATATTGTATTTACAAAGGAGATTTATAAATATTTATTTAATAACAAAAGAGCTTTATAAATCTTACTGCAATTACAAAGAGCTTTATAATGCAAAAAAGCTTTATATCTTTAATTTGATTTATTATAACTCCATAAAACTTATTGTTGTTGTTTTGTGCCAACCAGACTGGCAATATGGGGTGCACTGCTTTACTTTTCCAACTGAACCGTAATTTAATGTGGAGGTTAACTTCTTCAGAATAACCATGCATAGATACCCGTTTATAGGATAGACAACCATTCACACATGGAAAGAACAAGGACAAAAAAGAGAGAAAGTTAAAGCATATTCATGCCCGAATCGGGAATCGAACCCAGGACTTGTCTATCCATAGTCAGGCAAGCTAACCAGATGGACGGCAATAATTTTGGTAGTATTTCTTAAACAGTAAAAGAAGGGAAATTTAATAGATACAAAAAGTGTTAAGTTTTTTGACTGAACACTTTGTAAACACATTTAAAGGATCGATTTTGCAAGGAATGTATATCATCGCAATTAAAAAACCAAAAATATTACATAAAAAATCATTAAAATTTGAGTTTGCCATAATCAATTCACATAAAGCATCTTTAAAGATATTTTTAGTTGTAAAAGGAATTAGTCTTAGTTTATTATATTGTAGGCAATTATTGATGATTATATTAAGTCTATAGTTAGGCATTTGTAATGATGATGCCGATTTTTTATGTAAAAGAATTTGATTTTAGAATGAAGGATATTAATTTTAAAATTTAAAGAAAAAGGACAGCAAAATCAAAAGTTTATATTGACATATAGTGAATATTACAAAATAAAAATATAAATAAAAAGCTAAACGCAATTTGTATGTATAAATAACCTGTAATTTTTTAAATCTTGTGTGAGAATTTCAGTACTTATAATAAATAAGTACTCATTATTGGCAAAGTTTATATATTAAGACCAGTTGAGCATGTCTGGAATGTGTTCGGATTATGTATTATTGGGAAATCAATAGCTTATATAAATATTTTTGTGTCTGGTATTTCAAGATTACATTTCTACGAGAAAAGAAAAGTATTTTGCAAAATCTTATTGATGATCTCATCGCTTAAATGCAAAACAGGAATGTAGGACGCAGTTTTAGCTGTTTGTAAGAAATACATCATTGCTAATCATCATGCATTTGCCTTATTTACATGTAATTAAGTTGTTGCTGTTAACATGATAATGGTTTAAATATGATCAAGTGGTTGCCCCCAATCTCCTATTTGTTTTCTATTCCATTCCAAAGATGTTTTGGCTTCTTTCTTTTCTGCAATGCAATGCGTTTTATTACGTTAAAATTAATTAACAATGTGGACTTGACATCTAAGTGGTCAGCGTTGAGGCTTTTCATTCAAAAATTTTATGGATATAATTCCTACTTAAGATGCTTATAATGCTTTAGGGCTCACTTAAATTGTAGGTCCCAGTCGATTTTGTCTTTAGCATGAAAATATCAGTTAAATTAGCTGTTATATTGTATTTAGCGATACAAAAATGACTAATAAAGCTGTTCAAATCTTTAAATAATGAATATTCTAATTGCTATGGTGTTTTCTTAGATGTACTACCTGTTTCTTAGTTCATAACTGAATCTGAATGAAAGTTCAATTTATTTTATTTGTCCACAATTCATATTTCTTCTATTATTAAAATTTTTAGAAGAATTATTGAATAGATATATTGCGAAAATACACTAAATCAAATTTCAATGCGTTTTGCAGATGAGATATAATTATCAGCTAAACATTTTCTATGAACAGTCATCACTATATTACAAACATGCTAAGTTTTTTAAAGTTCTTTTTAATTATAAATTTAATCGAAAGGGTGGAAATTGGCAATTAAAACGTTTTAAATTTCACACAAATTTACGTAAATGGCATAATTAATTTAACTACAAAATTTTAAGCTCCCAGGACTTGCAAACTGATTTCGAAATTATTCTGAGCATCGAACTTAATGATTTTGATCCTTTAAATATAAGGCTGCTTAATTGAACGCTCTCAAATTAATAACGGAGTCATTTTCGAGGGGAATAACTCACATTCCGTGGATGCCTTTGAATGTATCTAAAAATTTGTGATTACATCACTAAAGAAAATCCCTTACCAACTTTAAAAAAAAATGACTTAAGCGACAGCAAAACTACTTCCTGAGGCAAATTTAAAAATAAAATTAGAGGAAAAGGGAGGGAGAGTGGGTTCTTCCTCACCTCTAAGAAAACGGGGTCTGTGGGTGGGGATGCGGAACGCAAAATTCCGTTAACTGATTCTTGCCTTAACACCCCTTTTTTATCCTTTTTTTCTCAACTCGGAGCCAATTTTTCGTACCCTGTATTTTTTTTTTCTTTACTTTCTCCTCTTACGAGAATGCAGAAAGGCGGTACCGTAATGACCAAGTATTGATTTGGCATTAACCCTCTTTCACACTTTTAAACTGCATTCCTCTTTTATTGCATAAAACATTAATGGAGCTAAACAGCAGATTAATTTAGACACAGCTCATGGCCCCCTTTCCTTAATTGTAGCAGCTACTTTGACACATTCCATAAATTACGAGGGAGAAACGCGTAACGTGGCTTCATTTTTTTTTTCCATCTCCCGGAATTTTTTTTTTTTATTTAAATCCTCCCTACAATTTTTTTTTGGAATTCTCTTTTTGAGAGCTCCCCTTCATTTGGTACTCTCGATTTTTTATTTTAATATATTTTTTTTATTTTTTCCTGGTCATTAGTTGGATTTGGCAATATTAATGCTCCTTTCTTACTCTGATATAAGTATTATGCCTCCCATTTCTATCGCCAAGCGCCAGCTTGGCGTCATAAAGGAATTTTGAATAAACAGGGTGAATTTAAACTCATTGAGCCTTATTGAATTGGAATGAAACGTTTTACAATGCTTACAAAAAATGTAAAGGAGGGTCGATTTCATTAAAATTTGATTACGTAATGAATGTCACATGATTTAAGACTATTCAGTTCCTCCTTTTGGTGAAAACTATGTTTTCAATTGTAATTGCTTACAGATATTTGTTGCTAATAGTTACAAAATTTGAAAAATGTTAGTTGTGGTATATATATATATATATATATATATATATATATATATATATATGATTTTATGATTTTTATATATGATATAAGAGAGATGATTTTAATTTAGATTTTGCAATAATAGCCAACTTACTAAAAAGAAATATATATTTGATTATTTTCGACTTAAATATTGCATAAAGTTAAAAGCCTGACAAAATTACATTAAATGATAATTTCGTTCTTTTTCACATGGAAATCTAATTCAACAGAGATTAATAATTTAAAATAGATTCTAATACACTATAAGAAACAAGAGTTGAAATCAAACTCATGAACTGCTCAACAGAAAACCAAAGTGGTGATCATTCCTTGGTTAGCGTGGTGTTTTATATAACGGAGAAGGATGTATTTTTATACAATTTTGATATTTTATTAAATAATTGTTAATGTTTGCATTACAATTAAAGTTGATAGTTAAAGCTTATATAAACTTCAATATTTTCAATTGAAATTTTCAATAAAATTTTGATATTTCAATCCAAATTTACCTTGATTATATATTTATTGTAGTCTTTTATAGCTATGATTATAAGTTAAAAGTCGTTTTTTAAGTTAAAAGTTGTCTTTTTAAGTTAAAAAGAAGATTTTTTAGGTAAAAAGCTACTGTTGTTATTTAAGTGTTATATTATTAGATAGCACACTAATATTGAACTGGAGATATTAATGTTCTGTAAACTCGCAGACAATAAAATATTGTTCGTTAGGAATTATATTTAAATGAATCGCAATTAAGTAATTTTGTGGTATATAAGAGGTAAATTAAAATAAATTACTTTACATTAAATAAAAATTTTATATATAAAATAAATGTTAGCATATAAGCATTAAAATAGTTTTCTTACAAGCTCAAAAATGAGAAATGCTTAATGCATGTCATTTTATTTAATTTTAGTTTAAGAAAGTGTCGATTGAGATTAAAAGATACCAAATATAAATTTTTATAATAATATATAATGAATGAAATTATTTTTTCTATTTAACTCAAAAACATTAATTTAACATTTTTCTGGTGTTAACTCATTCAAAAAGGATAAAAACATTAAAAAAATTTTTTTGAATTCATGCTTTTATAGAAAATTAAATATTTTCTGCATATTTTAACCTATTAACGATAATAAATTTTTATTCAAAATGGTACAAGGAAACAATGAAAATCTTTTTTTAATAAGTTATTAAATTTGAAATCATAGCTGTGTGATTTTATTTTTGTTCACAAAAATAAAATTTTATTTTCATGCAATTTGTAAACTCATTTTCAATTTCTTTCAGCATTTTGCTGCAGAAAGATTGTTCTTTATGGTTACTAATGAAAGGCTTAAATTTGTATCAAATTCTAAACTCAGTGTTTGGGAATATAATGTAATGCGAAGTTATATTAAATTAATGTAAATTAAAAAAAGAATGCATTATAATTTTTTAACTTATTTATAGAGGGGGTAAATGGACAGCTTCTGTGTCCTAAGATTGAATCACCAAAGGTATAAGTCTAATGCAGCTTCAATGCCTGTAGACCTTAGCTAGGCTCGCCCCTCTAGTTCATCCTTGATATAAGAGCAGTTGCCCAAGGGGCTCTCTGGGTCTTGTATGCAGTAGACAGGATTAAACCGCACTTATTAGCTTTCCCGGTGGACAACTTAAAACTATGAGGCTCTCTGAGGTATCCAAGCAATGGGAAGACTGCACCAAGTGTTTTATGGGAGGAGGCTTCTCCTGGACACATTCTTGCTTGTCTGGGAATCTCCAGACAGGACAGTACTGACAATCCACTTTTAGTTTTGGACTTCTTCCGGGTGCACAGTTTCATGAACTTGATTTAGCTTTGTTAATCTCGGGGATGTGCAACAACAACATTTTTTTAACAACAATTTTTTGTCTCAATTATATTACAGTCATATGTAAATATAAATTATTATCATATTAAATAAAGAGCCTACCACCCTGTCTGATGGTTAGCGTAACTGACTACTGATGGGGAGGACTTGGGTTCGATTCTCAGCTCGGATATGGATGCACTTTCTCTCTCTGTGTTTCTGATCCTTTTCTCAGAGGAGGGAGGAAAGAATGTGGCTCGCCTTATTAACAGGTTTGTGGTGGTGTGGCGTGGGTGATGCTACTCGTACCTCCGTGACTTGGCGCAAGATGCCCACCGGGTAACGATAAAATGAGTAGCAGTTTCCGGTCTTGTTGTGGCAAATGGGTTAATTACTCAAAGGTGCCCGCTTTAAGAAATAAAGAAATATTAAATAAAGATGAAGAATAACTGTTCTAGTACTTTTGGACTTTTTTGGTAATTTTTGAGTTAGTAAATATTCATATTATGTGTAAAACATATTGGAAAATAGGTAAAATATTTCTTTCCAGAAATTAAAAATAAAAATTTCTATGTAATGCTACTCTCCTATATTTTTTTACTTATAATTCGTAAAATACTTAAGCCAAGATTTGTTTTTATTTGCAGTAGCAAAATAAAATCTGGAATTAATTATTGGTTTCTAACTATTGATACGTTAAAAAAGTGGGAAAAATGTGAGTTAAAGTCAAAATTTTGAAAATTATAGTCCCTTAAAATGATTTACAGAAACATTTTGATTTAAAGAATCCTGAAGTTAAAGTTCTAAGTGTTACAGAATCTCCGATAAAATCATATTTTACCTCCTTAATACTGGATTATCAATAGTAACAGTCCTTAAAGAAGCTATTGAGATAGAAGGAAAGGATTTTATACTATAAGCCGAAATATGATTTACAGTTTTTAAAGAAGAAATATGGAATATAACTATCTTATATCTCTGGAATTAAATGAAATACACGAAGAAAGTCAATTATAAAATTGTAGAGGAAAAGCATAGGAATGACAAGAAAAAAATGTGAGTGCAATGCTCATTTGTGTGTGTTTGCTTATGCTTGAATTTCCAAGATAGTTGTATTATAAAAAAGGCTAAAATGAGTTACTATTTGTTGCTAGGACACTTAACATTGATGCTTAATCAACTTTTTTCAGCCCCCCATATCTAGATTCTGAAATGTTTATAAAAACATCTCTTTCCTGACAAGTTAACGTAAATGCAAAGCCAAACTATGCGTTAAACCAGCGTTCCTTGTACATGTTGTCTTCTTTGCATTCCTGTATGCAAGTTGTTCATGTATGTTAAATCACTCCAGTTCTACAATTTTGCTGACTTGGATACGAACAAAATTTCTTACATCTAACTTCCTCATATTTAGCTTTCTTATATATAGAGAGTTCTGCCATTTTGACTGAAAATTGATAGAGACTAAACTTTCAGAAAATAGAGTTCTTTTTTACTGTATATTCTTGCTATATATAGTTGGTCGTTTTTATTCTTCAAGACGTCTTATAAGTTAATTCAAGTTGTCTTTAAGTTCAAGATGTCTTTAAGGTTATATATCTTCTGAGACATATGTCTTTTCTTAGATCGCGACACATATTTTATGACTATAATTTTCAATGGTCCGAAATTTTCGAAGCGAAACATGAATACATATAATATCTAGCTACAAATATCATAATGCAAAATAAAGAAATACATGCTTAATTTATAAATAAGGTAATACATTCAGCAAAAAAGAAGCGTAAACAGAACCACTATAAAATAAATATTCAAAAATTGATAAATATTTGAAACACAAATATCGTTTAATATTTGGAACAAATATAAATACAATAAAGCAATTAAGTAAGATAATCAAAGTGAAATTTACACAAAATGAATTTTAAAATTTGAATCCCACACATATATATATATATATATATATAATCATAACTTTAACTATATATAATATATATATATATATATAGTTAAAGTTATGATTATAAAGACATAAAATATGATTTTTGTCAAAATTAGGAGAATCTCTTGCAGCAAATAAAAAAAATGTATTCGTCAAAATGTGTCTTATTACTGATTTTTAAAAACCATGCAACCGTGCAAAGTGTTTTATTTCTATTAAATAAAATTAGGAATATATTTGTGCTTTATTAAATTGATTGATCTGTTAAATTCATCTGTGATCACATTGTTTGCTTTTTTTTAATTAACTGGTATTTACGGACATTTTTTGATATTTTTTTAGCTCTTAATTTCTTTCTCTCTCTCCATTATAACTTATGTAAAAAATTTCTTCACATTTCCCATATGTATAATGCTTTTAATTCACAGGATTTTTTAAAAAGAATTTTTCCCACATTTAATTTTTAAACAATTTAAGTAAAAGTTTGTGAGTTTTGTAATTGTAACAGTGAATAGTGTAACTTTTGTAATTATAAAGATTTAAACTTGTGAAAATTACTTGAAACTTTTATCGATCCATTATATATAATGCCTAAAACTGCGATGAAAAGATTTAATTTTCATAACAAAAATATTTTAGTAACATAATAAAGCATTCTTAAATTAGTAAAATAATATTAATTGACTGTTATTGGCATAATTGAAAAACCAGACATGTAACTTATTAAAAAAATCCATAAATGTGATTGAGTTTACATATATAAAAATTGAAAATGAATTCTGAAAACATTTCATTTAGTAACATAATTTCCTTTAATGAATGTAACAATTAGAAATTTCAAAGCAATACTTTGTTATAGTAAATTTAGTTTTCAATTTTTTATTTTGTTTCTTATGTTTAATCAATTGAAATATTTATTTTTTTAAAAACAGTAGCATAAATTATCATTTTGTGCTTTATGATATCTTACATTTCTAAAATATATTAAATTTTTCAAAAAAAAAAAAAAAAAAAAAAAAAAAAAAATCAACCAACCATGGCTGTTGATAAATTGATTTTAATATTTTTCTTACACTTCGAGCTTAAATAAGCAAATGTCTTTTAATCTTCCAAAATATTTTAATATTTGTAATCTTGTAGTACATGGTTAGTATGTTATTTTCAGGAAAATTAAACAATCAAAAAATCATCTTAAATGTTTGCTAAAGAAAGCTGGATAATTTTGAATTTTCATAATTTTATTACATCAAAAGTCATAAATTTGTCTGTGAAAGATGATTTTAGACATTAATTTTAGTGTTCAGCAGCTAATATAACTCAAAACTTTCATCACAATATACCAAACTTTTTCTCAATCCAAGACATTGTTCTAAATTCAAATAAAAATCAAAATTTAATATCATACATTAATATACCAAGCTTTACTGTGTCCAGTAGTTTTGCTAAGAGCAATATTAAAATTTTAATAAAGCTATCATATTGTTAAAAAATATTTTTCATAACAATTATATCTATTATTTCATACGAACGAAAGCATATTTTGAACTTGCTATATACTATTCAACTAGCGAAAAAAAAAAAAATGAAAAATTAATTTAGTAAATTGAAAACAAAATTCAGTCATTTTTAAATTGGAAAGAACTTTGTTTAAATGTCCCATTGTTGGTTCTTTTAATTATTTTATATAAGTGAAATTTGAATGTGTACTACTAGTTATCCTATTTACGACATTTCATTAGTAAGTTTTAAATTATAACTATCTAATTCAAGTTTAACAGATCTAAATTCATTATTAATGGCGTGTTAAATTTGAAGTGCAAATTTAACAAATCACGAGATTGTATTTGTCAGAAGAATTGTAGAGTTATTTAAATCAAATATTCCAGATGGGATTTTAAACCAATTAATCAAGATTAACATAAACAAGGAAAAATGTTTTGCAAAAAAATAAGGTTAGATATAAGTGTCCGTCTCTAATACAAGATTATCTTGACTGTTCAATATTAATCTTATTTCTTTTCACAAAAACATTCTTAAACGTCCTATAAAAAATATGGGGAACGAAACAAGACAAATAATATTTTTTATTCCATATTTTTAAAATGAAATAGTGCATAAGGAATGATTTAAAAATCGATTATAAAAGATAATTTTTATTTGATTGAAATGCTCTATTACTGATTGCTTTATAAAATTAATGTCGGTAAGGAGCAATCAAAGATAGAGAACAAGGAGAAACAAGCAGTCTTGACTTTTTCCCTGTCATTGAAATGTAATAAAGGAGAAATGATGATTTAATAATAGTTGGAACATATTTCATAGTATTTATTAGAAAAGAAGCTTTTAAAGTTACAGAATGTTTTAAGTAATTAGATGTGTATGTTACGCCCTTTTCCTTTCTAAAATCTTTTTGTTTTTTACGTCTGATATTTTTAATCTAGTATGACATTATGGTAATAGCTGCTAATAATAGCATTAGTTTTTATAGCTTATTTATAGGACTTTTATACTTTTACTATTGTGTATAATTTAACTTGTTGGCTAATTTTGTAAAATATATAGGCTAATTTTGTTTTTCACTTCAGAAATTAATTCTCTTCAACAAAAGATTCAAAATAAGCTACAAATATCAATAACACTTTTAATTATTTTTCAGTTTTCTATATTAAATATTTATTGTTTTCCATAATAGTTATAGATTTTTGATTTCCTTTTTTTCTTTTGCATAGTATGCACATGGAAATTAAAAGATAAAATAAATGTTTTAAAAATTAATTGGGAGATTTTAAAAAATAAATTATCATTTAATCAGTAATTTTAATCATTCAGTCTAATGTTACCAATGCATGCCAATTTTAATTATATTTCAACTAATACTTTAAGTATTGCTTTTTCACAATTAACCAAGTTTAGTTTTACTTTAAAAAATTGATTGATCTTTATGAAATATCTCGTATAAATAAATAAACCCCATTCCAATAAACGGGAAAAGATAAACATTACGCATATAGCTTTGAATTAGTATACTAAGCTTATCGTATAATTCTTAGTGTTAAAAATGAGGTTTGTGAATAACAGCCCATGTAAATTTTTATATAGTCCCCATTAATAATCTTTGTTATTGCATTCTCGTTGTGAATCAATTCAAAAATAAATAGACCTTTATGAAACAACTTGCTTATAAAAATAAACTTTAATAAATAAGAAAGATATATATAGCTGCTAATTAATGCACAAACCAATCGTAATTTTATGGATTAATTATGAAACTCGTGATCAAGCAGCATTTGTAAATTTTCGCCTAATTTCGAATAAGATTTGTTGCATTTTCATTACAAATCTAACTGTTTTGTTTTAAAATTTGATCTTCATTAAGCACTCTACTTATAAAAATAAATAAGATAACTGCAGATTATATAGTACAAGAAGCTCATCCTGATTCTGTGCATTAAATATGAGTTTTGTGAATAATTTAGGTTCACATATTTTTTGCAGACAATTCCTTCCATTCCAATTTTTTCTCCAAGATGGAGTGTCATGATTGGCGTACTTTATCATTTGGAAAATACCGCCAGATCCAATCCAGTAACCTTTCCTTCAGTCGATATACCCATTCGAGACAAAAAGTGCAAAAAATGACGCTTCCAGAAAAAAGAAAATTAAAATAAAAATCGATCAAAGGCAGGGAAAAAAAGGGATAGGGGGATGAAAAAGGCATTAAACACAAATTATCGGAAACCTGTGGGGAGAAAAAAAATTTTTTTTCCCTCTTTAAAAAATTATTTTTTCGATCGCAACTCTTTTCTCTTATATACTTTCGGATGGCGATTTTTTTCGCCACTGTAAACCGTGTTTTTGAAACTGGGCGAAATAAATGAGTTGAAGTACTCCATTATTCGATGAGAGATTTTTCTCTACCGGATAGGGGGAAGGGTGTGCAGATGGGGGTAAGAACAACTTTCTTTTGACCTTAATAGTCTCTGGATACAAATTATACGCCCTCACATGTTCAATATACGCAGAGATCATTTGGAATTATATATATATATATATATGGAAGTTTTTGTTCCAAGCTGAGGCTTAAGTTTTGCTATTAGGTTTTTTTCGTGCAATTTAGTTTTTCGCAAGTATGCTGATAAATTTCTACGGATCTACATTATTCAACAAAGCAAAAAAGAAATTAATAGCAAAGAACGTCAATCAATATTTGCTTCAATTTGTTGGAATTATAATTTCAGGGAGAATTGATGAAAAAAAATATTAATTAAAAAATTTATTACTCGGTATGAATTTTAAATGACATAACATGTTTGAATGATATTTCTAATAATTCAAATAATTTTGAAATGTTATTTCAATTAAATTTAAATTTTGAATTATGAATCTAAATTTAAAATTAATTTTATTTAATATTTTAACTTAACTATTTATATATTTAGGTTAAATAATGAAATTAATATATTATAAATTCAATGGATAAATTTTATATTGTTATTTTTGAGTTTTGTTTTCAATTTTTTTAAATTCATAAAAAAAATTCCATATTTATGACATATATTTCAGTTTTCTAAAAGTTAATTAAAATTAATAAAATAAAAATTAATTAATAAAATAAAAATAAAAATAATTAATAAAATAAAAATAAAAATTACTATTAAAATAGATTGTAAATATAATAAATTATATATAAAGTTTGGCAAAATATAGAAAATTACATTTTATTTATAAAATTTCAATATTTTATTTAACATTTATTTTTTTCTATTATTTAAATGAAGGAAACTGAATTTAAATATTATATTAAAGTAGTTTGGTTAGGCTATTGGGTGATTGATTAGGCTAAAATATTGTTTTGTTTTTCTGGCTATACCAAAGCCTTATTGGCATTGGTACAGCCAGAAAAACAAGGTACTGTCTCGTAAATTTTGTACTACATTCAAATGACGTGTACTAATGTACTTACTTTCTCAAGGGTGCCCGTCATTAGAAACATAAAAAAAACTTTTAGCCTGGAACATTCAGTGTGGTGTACGTGTATCTTCATATCATTTCATCTCTCGAACTGAGTCTTACCAACAGTCACATGATCGTCACCACATTATCATCTCCAGATTACGTGAATAATTACAAATCTAAGGTATCACCAATCAATATATAAAATATTGTCAAAGTTCTGGAAAACTTTGAGATTATCATTTTCATCTGGGAAATTGCTGATAGACGCTATCTATTTCAACACATTCAAGAAATTTTCGATTATATAATAATTAATATTCCTTATAAAAGGATAAATCATTTCTTATAGTGTTACACTTGTGTTATTCCTTATTTTCTAAAGCAATATGACTTTTTCATGATGTTATCGTTCTCTAATTCATTTAAAAAAAATATAACACTTGACTGTATAGGGCTGCAAAATTTGACAATTAATATGGAGGAAGAAGATATTGAAATGCATACCGAGGACAGAGAAATATCTAGATTTTTAACCTCTTCACATGGAATTCTCCAGGAAGGACAAATACAAGATATTAACTTTCTTTCAGAGCCAAACATATAAGGTAAACATTGCATTACAAGTTTAAAAAAACTTGTACAAAAAAGAACAATATTAAAATAAAGAGTTCTGCAAAAGAAAAATTAGGCAGTGCTTTTATGATTTATAATTTTAATCTGTGGTCATTAACAGAATGGAAAACACAGTTTTTATTTGTGGAACAAGTTAAGTGCTGTGATGCGAATTGTTGAGTAGAGTATTTCTCTTATTTGCTTATTAATTTATATTAAACAATTTTATATTATTTTGTAATTTTTTTTAATTTTAGAAATAAACATTTATAGATTTTGATTTATTTGCATAAAACAAAAATCCTATTAAGTAAATTTTTAAATTTTTTTTGTAGATTTAGCTTAAAAAACAAATACTTCTATAATTCTTCTATATATTACTTCTTATTCTAAATTATATACCTGAATAATTACAAAACGAAATTATTTTCCTGAATGTTTATATTACGAAATCGTATTTTTGAGCAATTATAAAATGAAATTGTATTTAAAAATATTTTCTATATTTTCACCCTTTTATAAGATAAAGACACTAGATGCTACTGGGGAATACTGGGGAATTCAAATAATTGTCATTAAAATTTAAGATTATATTTTTATTTACAATTTAAAATTGTATTTTTCAAAACTAAATTATTTTTAAAAAATCTTAATGTAGAAATAATATAGTAATAATAGTATAGTAATAACTATAAAATTTAATTATGTTTCATTCTGGTACCAGTTATTTCTGGCACATTTAAACCTTACAGCACTGTAAGGAATGGAATCACTGCTTTCTATAAAAAGTGCATATATTTAGCATGAAATTTTTTTATTCTGAAAGAGGTTGCTCGTGATTTAAGAGTGTAGATGATTTAAAACTCGTGATTTAAAAGTCTCTCTCTCTCTCTCTCTCTCTCTCTCTCTCTCTATCTATCTATCTATCTATGTCTGTCTGTCTATGTATGTATGTATGTATGTATGTATGTATGTATGTATGTATGTAT
>JAPDSC010073108.1:37041-61300 GCA_026290005.1 Latrodectus geometricus | reverse complement strand
TGTATGTATGTATGTATGTATGTATGTATGTATGTATGTATGTATGTGACACCTAAGTCTAAGCAAAGCCTATTTTTTGAATGGCAAATGATAGATACGATAATATATATTCATAAAATAAAAATAACTGATATTAAGAAAACATATTTTTTCTTGCTAAAACATTAGAAGCCAAGAATTTGATTTCTTTTATTAAAATGAATATCACGTAGCAAAATTTTTATATGAAAGGCAGAATGACATCTACTGAAATTGTAAATTTTATCATCTGTCAACAAAGACATTAAAATTATAACGTCGAAAATAAAAATAATCAATTATATAATGATAACTGTCTCATTTATAATTATTCATGCTTATGAACTATTGACTTGCAACTTAATAGTCTAGGTCTAAACATAGGTTGTTTTCATCAAAGAATAGCTCTTTGCAAAATAACTTTCCTTAGAAATATGACTTTCGATTTGAAGTAAATTTTTAATAATCTCATATTCTTTTCAAAAATATAAAGCCTTTTGGCAACTTGCAGTTGTCATTCATCAGAAACATGGGAGTAAAGAATAAGTGAGGAAACTAGCGGCGCTGCTTTTCAGGAGGTGATTGTATTAACAAGAGAATGATAGAGAACTCCCATTGTTAATTTTAGGAACTATTTCGAACTCATCTTTCCTAACGCAACAATATTTCTGAGAAACACTATTTAGTTCTATTGAGTAGTATTTTTATTCATGAAAGTATTGAAATTCATGCGAGAGTTTATAGTACAATGGACTCAGGCAAGTATGGATTAAATTATTAGTAAATTTTCTTCGAAGACCAGACAAATGCAGATTTTAAAAATCATGAATAGAAGTGAGGATTTATGGTCGAGCTCTTTTAAAATTTTCGCACCTGGAATCATTTTTAGAAGTACTTTGGCGATGAAAATGTATTTGTGTCTATCTCTAAGGGGCGGTACATAACTTAACAATCTGTTTATCAATAAACAAGTTGCCAATACAAAATTATTTTGTAATAATTTAAAAATAAAATTATATGTAAGGTCACTTTGATGTTATAATAAAATCATAATAAACATATTAATGTAATTTTCTTTTATATACTTTATTTGTATTTTTATAAAAAAAATTAATTATATGTTTTATTTACGTTAATATAAATTCTTAACGTAGTATGATAAGTCAATAAATATGCACTATGAAATTTAAGATAAATATGATACTTTTTTATGATTTATTTATTGATGAGAGAAAGCCATACAGTAGAATCTTTTTTGCACCCTTGAGCAAGTAAGTAACATTAGCCCATTTGCCACAACAAGGCCGGAAACTGCTACACATTTTATCGTTAATCGGTGGGACACCTGTGAACCAAATCACAGAGGTACGAATAGCATCGCCCACGCCACACCACCACAAACCCGTTTATAGGACAGACCACATTCATCCATCTTCTGAGGAAAGGACAAGAAACACAGAGATAGAAAGAGAAAGTACATCCATGCCCGAGCCGGGATTCGAACCCAGGTCTTCTCCATCCGTAGTCAGTTACGCTAACCACTAGACAGGTTGGGCGGCACAGTAGAATCTTTAACTTAAAGTAATTTTTTTTCCAATATTAAAAATATGTTACTGTATTTGTAATTTAATAATAATAATAATAATAATAAATGTATATATAATTAAAAATATAACACATATTAAATATTACCAATAAATATATTTTATAATTTAATATACTATTAATTTTTTTATACATTTTTTATTATTTTTAGTATACCAATATATATATATACACGACAATTAAAGTTACAATTATAATTACAATATTTAATAATTGAATAATTATATTCATTAAAATAAATTAGAAAAAGCAATACAATTATTAACATGCGTGAATTAATTTAATTAGCATTCAAGCCATAAAAATGTTTTCTAAAAAGCCAAATTTATAACATGATTTTTCAAATGTACAAAAGAGATTATTTTTATTATTTGAACTTATATAGTTTTAATAAAAATAATATATTTTTCTTGTAAAATGTATTTGATTTGATTGTATCCTATTCAGTAATTAGTAACTATACGATTATTCAATTAATATACATTCCATGTTAGTGGTTAGTTGTGAGCAATCATTTGTACATTAAATATTTTTATCTCTCCTTCCATGCAATGAGGCATACCTTTCTTTAATCTTCCACATTAAGAAAATATTAGAGTATATGAATAATGTAAACAGGGATTAATATATAGGACTTTTTTTGCCTCTGGCAGGACTTTATTTGATTAAACGAACTTTAGCTATATTTTTTATATTTTCTTGAGTGAATTATTTTCTTTCTAGACATTTTTATTGTCTGTTTAGAGATTCGTAGAAGCTTGATACTCACTATTTCGCAAAGAATATCAATTCTCAAAACAAGGAGGAGTAAAGTAACTGACAAATACAAACTATTTCGTTAATGAGATTTTAAAAGTAATTTAAAATTACTAATTGCTTCTTTGAGATAATCAGTTCTGTGTTTGAACTTATTCAATAATGAGTAATAAGAAAGGAGTGTTGTGGAGTCCCGCTTTCTGCAAACTCATCTGTTGGGTTGAATACTTCAGAGTTTTCAGGGTTTCATCCTTTGTGATCTCGGAATACAGGCCAAAGTTTTCTGATGGAAATATTCTGTTTTCTAGATGGGTAGGTAAAACTATACTTTAGGGTGCCCTTTGGCGAACTTGGCGATATTTTTTGGCATCATTCCTTTCACGCCGATTACAGTGCTAACAGGTATGGTTGAACATTCAAAAATAACACATCGTCCATTGGATTTTCAAAATTCTAAAAACGATAAACCAATCAGTGCCTTGATTGGATCTAAACCAATCAGAACACGATTCTGTTTTGCACAGCTTGGCGATCATAACGCGATCACAACTTGGCGAGAATTAAAGGGGTACCCTAAAGTATAGTCTAACGGATGGATATTAATAGAAATAACAACAAATAAACAACAAAAATCTAAAAAAATGCTGTGGAATAAATGAGCACCTGTGAACCTAGTCACGGAGATACGAGTAGCATCGCCCACGCCACATCACCACAAACCCGTTTATTGGGTAGGCCACATTCATCCATCATCTGAGAAAAGGACAAGAAACAGAGAGAGAAAGAGAAAGTAAATCATCGCCCCAGCCGGGATTCGAACCCAGGTCTACTCCATCTGTAGTCAGGTACTCTAACCATCTGTAGACAGGGTGGGCGGCTAACTTTAGAAAATTAAGGAAAACATTTCGAATATTTAAGAAATTGCAAGTTTTGTTCTGCGTACCATTTTATTATTCATCAAGTGCATTTTGGCCAAATTATAATAAAAAAAAGTCATTTTTAGGTTTCCATAAAATATATTTATGAATGTGTAACTAATTTATATATTATTTAAGCTCTTCATGAATTAATAAAAATCTATAAAAATAGTTAATGGTAAATTGATTTTTAAAAACAAAAAAGAGATTTATTGCATTGAGTTACCTGCGTGCTTTATTCTAATATATCTCCTGAAAAGCAGATAAGTTTCAAACGCAAAGATTTGCATTTATTAAACATTTTACTCAAAACTTTGAGAGAAATTAGCGTTTTTACAATGATTTTTATGTTACATTTCAGAATAAAGGTGAATATTGGATTATTCAAATCCAAGTTCATTTTTTAAACAGACTTCCAACTAAGTGTGCAGCTGTGATGCGTCATTTTGTAATTTGCAGATGGTCCATACAAAATGCAAAGAGTTTCTTGAATCCGTTAGAAATTCGGAGCGTGTACTTTGAAATCCCTAACTAAATATTCCCTATCCTGGCGTCTCTACAAATCCCTTAATGGTCTAACCACCGCGGAATTATTCAAATCTAGTCTTTTAATGATGACGCTGGAAGATTTAAAAGACTGAAATTTTGAAGAGTGAATGAGGAAGTTTAGCTTTATTGTATTTTGGGGAAATATTTTTTGAAGTGTGAATTGTGTAACAGGAACAACGGTAGTGCTTTAAGTAGTTTAGTTAAACTCTATTTTTTAGAGCTCATATTTTTCAACTTTTGCGTTCCATTACGTTTGTTATTGACTTAGAAGAATATAATTTGAAATTTTTATTGTTTGGTAATTTTAAGAATATTTGTAGAATTCAAACTCTAAAAGTAATTTGAGTTTATGACATTTGTATTTATCTTACTTTCTGTTACAGATTATCTAAACGTCTAAAAAGAAGTGAGCAATAAGTAAAATTTGACGTTGTATATAATGTTTAAATATATGAATAAATTATCAAATTATGAAAAAAAGTTTTTTTTAATCAATATGCAGTAATACAAATCGAATTAATGACAATTCTATTGATACTTGATACTACACTGGGTTAGAAAATCTACTCATCTAGAAAAAAATTGAGAAACAATTATTTGAACTCAACATTGTGTGTATAATGTTGAGTTCAATAATTGCTTAAATAAATGGAAAAATTAACAAACTTTAGGAAATTGTTGTAATTAATGAAATTAACAAGAGTCCATAAATCTCATTTACTGTATTTTCCTACATATAATCCGCGAATTATATGTTAAAAAAGCTCCGAATTTCGTTGTGCGTGTTATACGCTACCACGGATAATCTGATAAAAAAAATTGTCCATCAGAAAAATCTACAATGAATTTTTGATCTTTAATTTATTTTATGTTATTTATTTTACATATTTTATTTTATTATCCACCTGTTATTTATTTTATAAATTTTTAAGAAATACTTAATGTTTCATAAAATAAATAACAGGTGGCGCCATGACATGGTTGAGTTATTTCAATTATAATCAGCTTTGTATCCAATTATATTCAACAACGAATTCGGATCCTCGGAAAGATATTACAATTGCAATTCGCTAACGTCATTTCGCATTTTGACTTGACATGAGCTATTTTGTTTTGAAAATATTCAAATTCCTATATCGTCATGTGGAAGCAAAAACGTTTAAGTTATACAGCAAATTATAAATTAAAAGCTATAGTGAAAACAAATAAAAAAATTGGCCACAAACGTGTTAATGCAAATTGAAAAACAAAGCATGCAAACATATTTTCTTAAAACATTTATTGTTTATATTGTAACATCAAATTCAGTAACACATGTAATGAGTTTACCAAAAACACATTGTTTTGCATTGTTCAACTTAATTTTTCGTACAGAAGAGTTTGAGTATAAAATGCCTTTTAATTCTTTAATAAAGTTTCAACAAAAAAAAGTTTCATAAAATGTGGAAAATAATTAATTAATAAAATAAATAACTTATAAAATATCACTCATTGTAATCAATGGTAGATCAGTCGGGTCATAAATATCACACTCATAGCTACGGAACAATGGAAATAACATTCAGTATACTTTTGTCTTCTAAATCTATAAATGACATCCATGAAAATGTGCACCCTGAAAAAGTCCAAAACTAAAAGTGGACTGTCAGTAAAGTCCTGCCTGAAGAAGCCATGACAAGCAAGGATGTAAAGTACATATTTAAGGAAATTTATCAAAAGTAGGCAATCCTTGCTCATTTAAGGCTTTATTAATATTCAATCCATTTGAGCGGAATTTGGTTTAAAGTCACAAATATACTGTCCACTATTGTCACGATAACTCAAACAAATATTTTCTTTTATATTTTCAATGAACAATTTTCATTTTTAAAAGTAACTCATATCTAAGTTAACTCAATTTTTTTTCCTTAAAAATTAATTCTTCATTCAATTCTGGAACAAAAAGTACATTTACCAAAGTTATGTCAATACCATTAGATGTCTTGGCTTTTGCACCTCTCCTACAATTCGCTTCCAGTTCAATAGAGAGGGATGCATGCCGAATAGCATTTGATGACGGTTTAATGAAAAAAAAATCAATCTTTCTGGAAGCACTTGAGAAATGTTAAACGAAATTATGTCGAACATATTAAAATTCAAATTCCCAACAACAAAAGACAGTGCATAGAAGAATATTTATCATCAATAATATGTATTGAGATTTGAATCTACATTTTTTTTCTAAGATGTCCACCAGCACCACTACAATTGTAGCACAAATTACGGAATTCAACAGTTTATACCCTTTCTTTTTACACTAGAAACATATTAGTTCTATTCTTGTAGAGAAAGCAGAACAATTCACAGTTTGTTTCCTAAAACGAACATTTGATTTATTTCTAGTACTAAAAGTTCTTCTGTATAGATTAATCGTTGCGTTATTAAAAACCTAAAGTTGCATTTTATAATGCAACTTTAATAATTTTATATTTTAATGGAGCCTTAGAAGCGTAAAAGGTGCTGTAGGCGCAATGCCTTCCATATGAATTAGCCTACACGGATCGTAGGTCAAGTCGAGGTATTTTGCTTGCTCTTTGCTTCTAAACAACGAAGACCTATCTGCTTTTGAGGTTACGATGGAACATCTACTGGGTGCTCCACTAGATAAGGTGCCATCACTTTTGCTTTGGCTAGTGTAAAAAGGTTTAAATTCAGTATCCGGGCTTTCTATAATTACATAATATTTGTATAGAAGAGACACAAAAATTTAAATAAAAATCCATATCTCTTGCTTAATTGTAATCGGCTTTCGGAAATCAGTGACAAATTATAATTTATCTATATGTTGGCTTTTTGGAACATCTGTGTTTTTTTACTGTAGTAAAACGTTTCCTTGTTAACTTTTTATTAACCGTTCCTTTGCGTTCATAAACACAATGAAGTTTCATCCATAACTTTTTCAATCTTTTTTCTCCTCTCATTGATAATTTTTGTACTTGATCATTTAAAAGTGACATGAATAATGCTCACGCTTTCTTTCGTTTAACGACTTCTGCCTCTTTATCAACACTTGGCTTTTTAACACGCTTTCTAAATATTAAAAATTTAAGCTTTCTTTCAATTTGTAGACAAAGCAGCTTCTACTCGACGTCAAACTGGAAATTTCTCCAGCAAATACAGTAATTTCATATAAATCCCCGTAACACAAAACTATTTTTAAAACTATAAAAATTATTTTGTAAAGGAATAAGTTAATTCAAAATGCTACATTTAATTCAAGATACTAATAACTATGCGTTGTAATTAGTAAAACAAATCAAGAATCTTTGAGCCACAAATAAATATTTCATATACGGCCGTATTCACCAAACACGGGTTAACTTGAGTGTAGCCTATCTGGGATATAACTCAACTCTAATATGACTCGACGATTCTTATTAACGAAGCGGGTAAATACCCATCTAAAACAGCTTTGGAGTTAACCAAACACGACATGTAAGACGGCTTCTGATTGGCTAGCAATCTTGCACATCAATGTCAACAAACATATCGCTTAAGTCCGCCATTGTTTGCTGACTCAGCGTTAACACTCCGAAATCATAGGGTTATTATAGGGATCCATATAGAGCTAGTTAATCGCTATTTTTGTCGTGGTGAATAACATTTCATGACTTAACTCGCTCTTTACCATGAAACCTCGTTTAACTCTGGTTAGTGAATACGGCCGAAAGAGAAGCAATTTACACATAAGAGGAATAATGCATAAACTAACTAAAAGAATAGAATATATTATATTTTGTGACTAAAGTACAATCATAAATAAGAAGTTAAAATTGCTGTGATTGGTAAACTTGTGGACGTCTTAGAAGACTCCAACATGACAATACAGATATGACACATAACACAACAATGACAGAAAAAAAATTGATTTTGTGTTTTTCTGCGATTATACTATATTATATTATACAAGTAAAATAAATATCGTTTATCAATTAATTGGCATATGAACTGAATTTAGGAACATTTTCGTTGACCAGATTCTCTATTATATACATATTTACTATACACAGGAGAATTTTATCTAGATAAAAATTAACACCAAAAGATTTTACTAGGGGACATATTAATAACTAAAAATTAATAGTAATAAATATTTTTATTATAAAATAAAGAGATAAAGATTCATTTTTTTGATGTTCACAAATATCTTATTCCATTTACAAGAATGAGATATTATATTTAATATTTGAAAATAATATGTATTTATGAAATGTTATATACGTTATAATTTTACGAAATCTTTTTTCAAGATCAGAAAGAAATTTGTAGTGAAATCGAAGTAGTAGTGTTTGAAATATTTTTAAATTAGATAAAATCCTTTTATTGTATTTAGTAACATCCTGTATATTGAGTGATACTGTATATTTGATTACATTTAAAAAATTACTTTCGCCTACTTCTAGCTAATGTAGCGCCCAATATATTATTGTGATTTTTAAACAAAATAAAAAATTATATCTACCTATATTTTTAAAACATTCAAACTGAAACATGTCATTTAGAAACAGTCTCTCTCTGTATCATGTAAATTACTAATAGTTTCTTGAAAATAAATTGATGGGAATTTTACCTATTATAAAAATGTTTTCATGAACTTTCAATAGAGAACATAACTATAGTATTAAATATAATGTGGGACAAACATTTAAAAACTTAACCTATACAGAATATATAAGTTTATTAAGATACGCCCACAAAAATCTACTTCAACCCTAGAGTTACGATATATCCTGTTTAATATTTGAATATCTTGCATATTATTTGAAAGCACACATGATATTAGGTTGGGGAAAAAGTAATTCATTATTTTTTCGGTAGACCTCTGTAGTGATCGATATCTCGTCAGGTTAATATCAAACAATTTCAGATTTATTCTCGTTGGAAAGGTGACATTTGACACTAAAATATCCTCTTGCGGTTTTTTGTTTGATTAATTCAGTTATGAGTACAAGATTTTAAAAATGGAAGACAACAAACAGAAATTTCGATACATTTTCGTTTTTCTCTTGTAATGGCGAAAAAGATAGCCGGGTGGCTAAAATTGTGAAAGGTGTTTATCGTCCTATATCAGACTGTAACAACCAGTTACGTACAATTTTTGTTTTGTCGATTCCGTTCGGGTATTTTTGATGTTAGAGATGCAACTGGCATGTGGATACAGCATCGTCGAAAATGTCTATAAAATATCAAAAATGATCGAAGTTAACCGCATGTTTGCAGTCGTAACGCGCAAGACCTAAAAATCTACATGAAAGCTGTTTTAAACCTTTTTACAAAGCAAATCTGAAAGAAGTTACAAAAAGTTCACATAAATATAATGAATTTCTTTTTCCCCAACCTAATATATGTATGTATATAATAAATATATATGTATGTATGACGTATGTATGTATGCATATATGTGTTATTTGATAGGTAAATCTGAATACTTAATAACTCCAATATGCTCCAAGCATTCTACAAGCTTTTTTTTTAGTCACGTCGATAGCAGGGAAAGATTCAGGAATGATTAAAAAATTCTCTATAAAAGTATTTTCTTAAATTGATTAAGATGTGATAAAATAAGGTTGCTGATATGCGGGATAAACTTTTTAAGCTAGATAAAATTCCAAAGATAAATTATTATATATTAAGCCATTTCTCAGTTTCATTAACTTCTAATATTAAGTTTTTGCTGCCTTTGATTCATAAAAATCAATTTAAATTTGAATAAACACTACTTATATTTCTTTTTGAAAGGCATTATTGAAGAGAGATAAGACTAGAACATTTATAAAAATTTAATTCAAAGTTCAGTACGCCTCTGTTTACATTTTTTAAAAGTATTTTATAGACCACACAGAATTTAATTCAAGTTAAATGACAAGACAAACGGCTTGGATTACTGGGTAATATTTTCGACTCTTCTCAAAAATAGCTAACTACATGAATCACTATTTCCAAACAGATTCGCTTTTCTTTACGCCGAGAGGGAATGATAGATCGTCTTGAAATTAATTTTTCTTTTCAAAAACAAAATTTCAAAACAAGATGATTAAACTCAAAGAAAACTTGTTTTCTTTTTCATTTTTCCATTTTGTGGGCATGAGACCATGGAATTTGTTTTAAGGGCATTTGTGTTTTGATGAACACTTGTTGAGTTTAGAAATGGTGATAAGTAGGTTATTTATATATTTTTAAAATAATGATGTTTTTATATGTATACTAAATAATATTTATCATATCTTGAGAATGAATGTTTAAAAAACCTTTCAAAGATCAAATTACAAGGAGTTTTGCTTTCACAAAAATGAGATATTTTAATAATAATAAAAAAAAACTGAGTTTGAGGTTAGTTGCCTTATTAGAGTAATTGTCAGAAAATAGAAAGATGTTTCTTAGAAACTAGGCAAAGGTATTTTGCATCAATGTCCAAAATGGCTATTTTTTAAAAGTTTAATAAACCAGATTGCTATGATGTCTAAAAAATATTGCAGTTATTTCAGATGTTTATAGATATAGAATAAATAATCTAAAAATGCTATGTTAGAAATGTGATTTCACTTTTTCATTTTGATATGACTTTTAAGATTTGATTGTGTATTTATAAGAAGGTGAAACAGAAATATTTAAGAAATGCTATTCATGAAATTGTAAATAAGATATGCGTTTTAAGTTCCAAGAAAAATTGCCAAGAAAATAGTTATAATAGTGTCTGAAATTGAGTTTTTCTTAAAGTTAAGATAAATAAGTATTTTCTTTTAGCTTTTATTGAATTAGGCTCTGAAAATATTATCTCTTATTAAATATTTAAAATTTATTGAAAGCAAGAAATAGCTATAAATGGGTTTTCATAATTTAATTCCCATGTTTTTCAATTTAAATATGGAAAGCTTCAATCATCATCAATTTAATTATCAGTTCTAATCTTGAATCTATTACTTTAAACTATTTACTAAATATCTTGCGGATAGATTATTAAATAGTAAACCAACTCTCAAGGTTGTTTTTCTGAGTAATGTGTATGAAAGAACAATAATAGCCGATTGTTCAGGTATTGGTTGGTGCTTAGAAATTAGTGAGACCAATTCTATAGATTCATTGAGTAATGATTGTGATGTATGTGTGTTGATCAGTTTCTGCTTAATATTTTTCGACTGGACTGATTCAAAAATATGCTATAATGTTTTGAAGAAAATATTCAGGAGTGTCTTTAAGTTTCCAAGAAATTAAAAAGTTTCCTGAAGATTAAATTATGTACTGTTTTAAGTAAACCAATGGGAAAGATTAAAATATAGAAATGTAAATACGTGTTGCGAAAATTTGTTTCAACTACATGGTGGTAAAAATTTACAAATAAAATGATACAAAAATATTAATTGTTTATAGTAAATTTTTTATTATACTAATTTAGAGAAAAATTATTTAGAATAAACTTGTTAATCATAATATTAATGCTCCAAATTTTCCCATGGATATCAGTATATTTGATTTATAGTTTTCTCTGTACATTTACGTTATTATATGACCAATGGTACACATTGAATGCTATTGGAGATGCATATCTGAAAATATGCAAAAAAAAAAAAAAAGATTTTTTTGTTATAGTTGTATGAAAGCATTTTTTAGATTTCATTGTCATTTGTGAATGTTAAATTTTTGGCCTAGGTATTTTCTGGAATCCCTTTTTTGCGACTAAATATGCTTATTACCCAAGACAAGTTATTAAATAAAGGAAGTAATTTGCATGTGTCTAAATATTCAATCAAAAATTCATAATAAGGATTAATCATGATCATATAAAAGAAAATTGTAGCTTTATAATGAGTTTAGAGGCAACTATTTTTTATCTATTATATATGAGATATATAGTAAGATGAGATTAAAAAAAATGTTATACATTTAAAGGTTGTTGTAGATTGTAGGAAAAGTGTGTCCCTTATATCTGAAAGGTTGCGGGTTTTTTCCCTGATCTAATTGAATTATAATCTCTCTTATTGCTGTGCATTAAGAGAGATTATAAATGTTTTAAAAACTCTTGAATTTTAATGCCTCCAAGAGTTATTGTTTTGTGAAAGCTTGAAAAATGGGCGCTAATTCTAGTGTCTAATTCATAACTGTAATTTTTTTTGTACAATTTGTAAACATTTTATAAAAAAAATTATTTTTAATTTGAATAAAAAATTTAATTAATCTTTAATTTTAACAGTTAAAAATTTTAATAATATAAATAAATAAAAAATATTACAAATATGTAGGGCGAATGTAATAATGATTAATGATTTCCTTAGAAAAAAATAGACTGTTAAGAATTTCATTTATTTTCATGTAGTTTGTTTTCATTAATATGTTTAATGCTGAAAACTAATGCAATTTAACATTAAAAACTAATTTTTTTATTTAAAAAAGTATGTTATCATATTATGCATAGAATTACAGCTATATTTTCAAATAGTAGTTTATTCCACAATTAAAATTACAAATTTGTCTACTTTTAAAATGTTTCCTATTTTTAAATTCTTGCGTATAAATTCTTTTGTTATTTACCCTGATGGAGAGAGAAAAAATTCCTTAAAAATAATTTTTTAAAAATACAGGAGGTTAAAAGTGAGACCGTATCGGCAAATCTTGTGGCTTTTGACTTAGTATAATTGATGGATTTCAGATTTAAATTGTTAGTTTGCTGTAAGTATAAAAAAAGGAGTCGCAATCGGAAACAGCGGGTACGGTTGCCGTTAATATCATGCTTCATATAACATACACAATCGCAAAGCATTCTAATTATGGGGTAAAAAGAAGTTTTTAAAACTAAAGCCGGCATTGTCGCTTCTTCAGATGCCCGTTCATTCACAAATAAATGAGCGATAGAAGAAATATAAAAAAAAGTCGCCAAGTGTGTTTTCCCAGGGAATTTCTCTTTTTTGGCGCCTTTTGTATTTTAAAGTAAATAACCGACTTAAGTGAGAACATTAATCGAATAACGATTCGGAAAAAAAGTTTGTTCTGAAAATCTGCTTTTCGATCATCGTGCCGACAAAAGAAAAAACACTAAAAATTTAATTCTAAATGAAAATTCTGACCACCCATGATGAAAAATGGTGATGACTAAATGCAATTAAACTTGTCGGCATGTGTGTTTTCAAAATTTAAAAAATGTTTAAAAACATCAAAATTATGTATTTTTTAAACTGGAGTAATAAAGGGAAATTATATTTTTACATAATATACGCCCACAAAATTTAATTAAAATAACATAACTTTTGATATGTTTAAAAATATTAAGTGTTCATCATTTTAACGTTCAAAGTGAAGAAATTATAAAAATAAAATTAGACATCTTGACACAATATAAAATAATATCTTTTAACGCAGTATACTCAAATTACTCAAAAATTTCTTATCCTGAGGTAAACAATTTTGTATATTGCAGTTTTCTATAAAAACATAAAAAATAAGGAATCAAAACCTTATAAATAATACCAGGAAATACTGAACTTAAACTTTTAGAAATATATATATATATATATATATTTATATAAATATATATATATATATATATATATATATATATATATATATATATATAGAATCCTTAAGTTCATTTTTAATTTAATATGTACTTTATAGTTTCAAATTTTAAACAGCTACTTTTGCATTTTACTAGAAAATTTGCTTTTTTAATAATAAAATGAAAATTAAACAAATTTAACTTCATGAAAAAATGTTTTTATTATTTATTTAATGAACTCATGAATATTTCTATGATATATATTTTATTAATTTATATGATATATATTTTATTAATTAACCTTAAAAATATTTCACACTTTTCAAATATAATCAGCTTTCTCACATATGAGTTACTTGTAACATGGGACACACATATTCTTTTCCTCACTTATTAATGTATCATAAAATTACCTGCTTACTAAAAATAATAATAAGTACTTATTTCTTACCTAACATTCAATTGATAAAATTGTATTTAATTTTAATTCCCATCAAATTTGTTGAATTTCCTGTTACTTTATGTTCTAAAATTAAAAGTGAGTTTTTAAAAAGCTTATTATATAATGAAATGCTTATAAAAAATTTCTAATTGTCAAACAAACAATCAACTAATGAAATTCAATATCACTCAATCAATTTATGATGAGTTCATGACTTAATTTAAGATAAATAATAAAGATAAATTAAGATAAATTAATTAAGATAAATTAATTAAGATAAAAAAATTAATTGAGATAAAATATTTAATTGCAAATTATAAAGCGAATTATAAATAACAAAAATTGTGTTATTCTTATAGATATACGTATATACTCAATTATTATCAGTGATATAGGATGCGTTTTTATTAGTACAAAATTTCGTCTTGCAAATGGAAGATTATAGATTCAAAACCTGCTCAGTCTGAATATTGCTATACTCATTAATGACACTGAGCTGCAAAAAATAGGTCATGGTTACAATATTCCTTAAATACATGGTCACTAAAGCATCCCACACCCGTTCTGTGGGATTTAAAACAAGAGAAAACACTGGCTTATCCATTCCAGTGATATCTTTCCGATAGTTAAACAACATAATTTCAATATGGTCATACAACGATATCTGTAAAAAAGTAACCTAATGCCCTAATGCCACTTCTGTACAGACGCACACAGGGAAGGATCACTGTCTTACAATAGAAACAATTGCAGAAACTAGGTTGAAAATGTGAAACTCAGAAAGCTCGTCCAGTATAATGCCTTCTCAGACGACGATTGCAGAACCATTACAACGGTCTTTTTCCTGATGTTACTGGGATGAAATAGTGTCCTAGCCTGTCTTGAAATCAATTGGTGTCAATAACTTACTGTGGCATTGAAAGGACCCTCATCCTTAATGAAAATGTGATTCCACTGTTGAAATGTCCAGTTTTTATATTACTTATACCACTCTAAACTTATAATGTAATATCTAAGGGATGTAGTGCTCAGGACAAATGACGAATTGGTCACCTTTCTGAAACCATCTGGACACAGTAAATCGCAAAAATATTCAACCCTTACTGAACACTGTTACTTAGCAATGACACTTACTAATTGAAATCCTTTTAGCGTGTAGAATGATCTACTGATCATCAATTGAAGTTATTTTCCTGAGACAGCCACCATAAACCTTTCTAACACTATTACCTATGGCTTAGGTGCTTTCGAAGTGCACGAATAGACATTTTCATTAATTCAGAACTCATTAGCTACATGCCCTCCTCCAACGGATACCAATTATCACTTTCTTGTAAATAACGATAAAATGTCATCTTTGTTGTATCACGTTTCTTCATGAAAGAAGAGATAGAGATATTACAAAGCATTAGTTACAAAAAATGTGCACGTGATGTAGTGCAAATTTCGATTATATATATATATATATATATATATATATATATATATATATATTAAAATGTATATTTATTTTAAAAATCTACATCCAATTGCCATGTAATATCAATTGTTACCATGTATGACCATGTAATGTCAAATGATACTACATTTTGCCTAATAAGGCTAATTCAATCAGAAATTTGAAATTGACTTGAATCTCTAAAATAATTTCTTCCTTGTCCAAGAGTATGAATGATTAAATTGATGTCTTGAACACTTGTAATTTAGTTGCCAGCTTAAGTGTCAATGGTAATTGATGCTTTAGGTCTCTTTAATACGAGCGAGGAATAACTTGACTTGAAACCTTAATTTAAAGTACATTCTAAATAAATAAAAATATACATTATTGTGGTGGAACGAACGCATAAAGTGTTCAACTGATGGGTATAGTGTTATACTTTCAGCTACCATCTCAGCGGGCCACTCATATATAGAGTAAATATGGCATTTATGTACGAATTACAAAACTTTAATTAACTAAATTTTAAATAAGTTTAAATATACATTCATTCTTTTTATTCAGAAATGTTTTGAAAATTTTTTTGATAATTTAATTTATTACTAATAATAAGGTTTAAACATTGTATAGGTCAACATACAGCTTCCTAAATGTAACACAAACTACTTTTTTAAGTTAACAGTTGATTACGAACAGCATATTAAAGCAACCCATGACAGAATATATTCTCTACGGGAGTAAAATCCAAGTCAAATATTCTAGCTGAATGCACTTTCCACCAGCGCAATTATAAGTAAAAATTTCGGAAAGAAAAATGATACCTCACCAGAAATCAAATCAAATTCCATCGAGTTAAGAAAACGGCGAATATTTTCCAGCGAGTTGAAAGGGTGAAAATGTAGAATTATGCAAATAAAACGCAAAAGCATGCCATTCGATCAGTGCAGAGGAGGGTTGAGATCTGAAGTAAGGAAACAGTCGTAAATCAAAATAATTGATTTTTGATCTGCGATTCGCGTGACCAGATTTCGAACGGAGCCCAGGAATAAACTCCACCATTTGGTGCAGTCACGTAGGATAGTGGGTGGATCTGCACCACCCTCCCCTTTGCTTTAACAGAAGCTTTCTACCATGTCTAACTAACTTAACACGTTATACGCTTTTAGGCTGGATGATGAAAAAAAAAAATCTAACAGAGTGTTTTCAACAAATAAAACGAGACATATTTTGTTATTTCTAAGAACTTGTTTTACCGCGCAATATGAAAAATAAGTTAAATTTTTAAAAATAGTTATCTACTGAAACTATTGTTTATGCAAATATACATTGGTTTGATTTTATTTTTGGCTTTTACCAAGAATATTCATTGAATTTAATATAAATAAAGCTTCGAGTTATGAGAAGTCAAAGATAATGTATGTGTATAGTTTAAGAAATATAATTTTTTGTATATTTAAGACACTGTAAGTATTGAATTCACATACACAACTATAGGTTGATTTAAAATTCAGTAAATATATAATTTACTTTTTTTGAATATAAAACTTAAAAAGAAATTCAATCCTAAATGTCACACATTTATGATGAAAATATTTACAAAAATATTTTTTCTTAAACTTATTTGATTGAAGTGCATTTTTTAAATTGAATTCATTCTTTTTTATTTCAATTAATAAATATGCTGTTAATGAGAGTTGAATTTATATTTTCATTGAACCTTGAAAACATTAGGTAGTGAAAAACATTAGTTTATTATTTCGATTTTTTTGAAGAGTTCAAATGTCACCTTATTACCCCAAATATTAAATCTATTAAAAACTTACTATTTTACTCCGTATTATCTATTTTTATGGTGATCTATACTTTCAAACAGCATATACTCCTTTTCCTTTAATAATGGATGTATTGCATCCGAGAATTAAATTCCTGTCCTCATTGAATATGTGTGAAACGTTAGACTGGATAAAAATTTAATCTTAACATAGTAACATTTCTTGGAACTGACACTGTCCTAGATATACAAATTTGTCATGCCATTTTCAACACATTAACAAATGCAATATTTTTGTAAGCTCCATTTTTATTTAAATAAATGAAAAAAAGTTATTTAAGAGTTTAATTATGATATTTTTAATCTAATGTTATTTTTAAAGTAGACCTGAGTCACCTGGGGATACAAAAGATAATGTTGTAGTTAACAAGGAAAAAAATCTAGATTTTTGTGTTTATTATCACATTATTAAAATATACTCATTTAGGTTGTACGTAAGCCTCCCAACCTGTTTAGTGGTTAGCGTAACTGACTACGGATGGGGAGGACCTGGGTTCGAATCCCGACTCGGGCATGGATGCACTTTCTCTCTCTCTGTGGTTCTTGTCCTTTCCTCAGATGGTGGATGAATGGGGCAATCCCTATAAACGGGTTTGTGGTGGTGTGGCGTGGGCGATGCTACTCGTACCTCCGTGACTTGGTTCACAGGTGCCTACCGGGGTAACGATAAAATGAATAGCAGTTGCGGCCTTGTTGCGGCAAATGGGCTAATGTACTTACTTGCTCAAGGGTGCCCGCCATTAGAAATAAAAAAAGGAAGAACGTAAAATAAAATTGAATAATTTGAAACATTTTTCAATGTTTCAAATTATTCAATTTTATGCGTAAACTGCCTTCTGGAAGAATTTTTAATCGGTAGTAGCCCATAATCACGTGTCACTAGGAAGGAATCCAGGAACACTCGAAAGCACCCACTTCGTGTGACATGGATATAAGACATCTCTCTCTTGTTGTTCAACAACGCAAACAGTCCAAAAATTCACATCTTGAGTACAAAAATCACGAAATATTACTATTAGAATTGGAATAAACATTTCCCGTATAAATTAGTTTTTCGATGAGTTTTTAATATTAATCTGTTATTTTGTTAATGACTTTTTTAATCTTTTACAAATTTTATACTTATTCATTTGATGCGAAGAGTTCTTACGGATAATTTAAAATTTTCTTAAAAATAATTAAAAATTTTGAACTTTGAAATAAACTATTTAAAGAATCTTATTAAGTAATGTAATAATAAAATAATTTTATCACATTTTTCAAGACAACTTTTATGATGCAATGCGAAATTAATTCCCTAAGGACAGTTAGTGTAAATACATTAAATTTGAATTTTTTACATTATGAATTGTTGTAAGAATTAAATTTTGACTTAAATAGAGTTGGAATTTTGCCAATTTGTATCTTTTGTAAAAAAATTATATCTTTGCATTTCAAGATGAGAAATTTTTATAATTCCTGCCTGAATATATTCATTGAATATTTTGTAAATGGAATGAATGCGTATACTGTAAGTACATATAACTTTAAAAAATAAAATAAATTGTGGTAAAATGTATAATAATAATCACACACCTAACAAGATTCAATTGCTATTAAACTATTAGTTGGAATTGATTTGACTCAAAATCTCATACATATTTAGATCTTTCGTCATAATCGTAAACTTCCGACAAAAATATTAATTAAATTCAAATTTTTTAGATTAATTTTAAATTTAAAACTTGAGTAATTAAAGCAAAATACGAAAGTTTTACAGTCTTCAATATGTATAATAGAGTTTAGTGAAAATCATTTTTAAACATCTAATATCAAATAATTTTGTGAATGTTAATTGACTTAAAAAAACTAGTCATAAATGTTTCGACATTAATTAATTTTTTAAACATTCTAAATAAGATTTCGTGCTTTCATACTTAAGGAATTATATAATGTAAAACTACAAATCTTTGAAGATGTTTTCTTATAATTAATTCAGAAATATATATATTTCTGATTTATTAGTAAACAATTTTATTTTCTGAAAATTATTAATTAATTCATTTAGGAAGAACCTGATAACACAAGATTAAAAAAATTATCTTTCAATTGAACATCAAGTTTATTTAAATAGTAGCGACGATTTATTTCACGAAAAATATAAATATTTTATTTCACGAATTGAATAATGAATTTATTTTTCAAAATTTACAAAAAGGCACTGCACGTGTTTGATTATAACATTTAATAAAATATAACCAATAATTTCCAAAATGGTTTTTTAGCCATAAATTATATTATATCATTTTTAATTTTTTATTAAATAAAATATAAATTTTCTAAAAAATATTGTTATTAATTTATAATATCTTAAAAAAATTTAATTTTTTGGATAGTTTATACTATATTTTTTATACTCGTTTATGTAATCTTTAATAATGTCATATTATTATAATTTTAATTATATGACATCATCGAAAAATGCGATAAAATGAGATGAAAGCACAAGGTTGATCTAGAGCAATAATACCAAGAAAACTTTCTTGCAAGTTTTTTTTTATGATGGAGAATGTTTTTTTAAAATTTTTTTTTTAAATCAGATATACACAGTGGCGTATAATACGCACAGAGAAATTCGAAACTTTTTTTAACACATAATCCATGGAATATATACGGGAAAATATGGTATTTGAAAATTGGTACATGTTTTTAAGAGTCATCACTGCATTTTATCCAGTCATTTTTTTAATTGACTTTTTAATTGATAAATATTTGAATATGTTAAATGTATTTTTTTAATCTAGGTGAATTAAAAAATACCACACATTTTGAAAGATACAATACATACTTTATGTGTAGTTTTTATCACTGTAATCAGGAATATATTTTAAAGTTTACAAACATATGGTATTGTAAATGTTTTGCTAATTTCGAATTTTTCTTAAAAGATATATTTTTTTTATATATCAGTAAAGACTCAACTATATGTATCATTATTTAAATCGTATTCAATGATATTTTTTAAATTAAGTTCAGTCACTTAATTCAAAATAACAATTTATTTTTAATATTGTAGATGTGAGATTAAATTTTTTTTTATAATTTGTTCAATTTAAATGAGTTGTGATCCAAATACTTTAACATAAAATGGAAAATTTTGGAACAGAATAATTTGATGAAATTTGGAAAATGTATGAATTACATTTTTCTTTCAAAAATTAATTTTACAATGACATATAGGATAAATAAGAAATTTAACAATATCAGCAAATAATAAATTATGTATATAATAATAAGACATTGATATATAATTTCATAATTTGGGTATATATATATATATATCTCATTAAATAATTCAATCATCTCAGGCATATTATTTCAATGTTCTGAAAAACTGTATTCTAACTTTTCAGCAATATGTTTTGTTCAGCAAGTTGCTCTGACACCTCTTTAAGCATATAATTAGAATACTTTTTATTCATCAATTTTTACATAATTATATAGATTCTTATATAATATCTATTTTTGCCATATGAAATTCATTCAAATTTGTTTATTCAATTCAAGTAAATTTCTGAATCTAAGATAATAAGAGTATTAGTGATTATTCAATGAAAGAAATAAAATTTCTCTTAAGATATACCAAAAGCACTCTCTAATTTTATAATAAATTATAACTTTGAAACACATGAATTTTGTAGAAGAGCAGAAAACGTTTAATCACTTAAAAGATACATTTTCGTAAACAAATATTTTATGGTTCCTCATTGAAGAATAAAGTTTGTGATTAAAACATATTGTATTTCTAAAAAGAAGTTACCTATTTTATTTTAAAATTTGAATTTCGATTAGAACTATACTGTAGGCTTTCTATTATAGCTTGTTTATGATGATCATGTCACATTTTATATTTTAGCATATTTTTCTCTAAAATATTGCTATTTACTTCAATGGAAACATTTCAAGATTAAAATAAATCCAAAAAAAGGACCAAAAAGCAAAGAATCCGAGAAAATGCTTCATGCAAAACTTAAAATGAATAAAGAAGGAAACAGATAGACGTCAAAGTGAATAGTACAAATGCCATGTACAAAGCCGTTTCATAGGTATAGGAAAAATACTAAACTTGTTTAACCTCCATTTTAGGTCACAACTATTATATTTGTCTTTTTTGGTTAAATAAGTTATTTCAAATAAATTAAGTTTTTGATGAAGCTTTCCAACAATTTTTTTAAAAGATTCGTATTATAAATTTTTAGAAAATGAATTTCGGTTAAAATATTTTTATTTATGAGTAAATTCTTAACTAAGTTCTTATTTTTGTTATTTTGAAGTGATGTAAAATAAGTATGAAACTTATAAATACAAAAAATCTTACTTTTGAAATGAAGAAAAAAAAATTTAATGTCTTAAATTTTCTGAAATTTTTTCTTTTTATTATTCACCGTATTTAATATTTCAATTTTTGATTGTTGAATTAATTAAAAGAAACTGTTTTACGTTAAGTTTTTTACATTTACTGGTTTTAATTCTGATAGATGGTAAATGTGAGGAAAACTTCAACAATTGTATAATAAGTTGACTACTTATTTAATACATATGTCTATGAAACATACCTATATTTAAATGGAATTACTTCGAGTTTTACAATTTTAATTTGCAGATTGAATATTTCTTCTACTGAATCAAATGATATAATATAATTTGATTAAAAACAACATTATGAATAATATGATGATGATTTAAACTGAAATATTAAATGATATATCTTAAAAATAGTACCTAATTTTTTAGTTTATCATTATTAGTTTTTTAAATTAATCAGTTAATTAATTATTCAGATCTAAACAGTAACAATTGCTTTTAAGCTGAAATACTGTTAAATTGAACGAGAAATGTTAGTTAAATATGAAGTTAAATAAATAATTTTAGTAAAAATGATTTTTCTTGATATTTCCTCATTTATAGCCAAAAATAATGTCTTATATAGGGAATGGTTTGTTTTTGTAGAAATATATATAAATACAAATAGCATTTATTAATAAAAATAAATGAAGCTTTCACAAATATTGAACTAAAATAAATAGTTTTTTAATTCATTTTTTAAAATGCAATTTTAGGAATTTTAATAGTTTTTTGGTTTTTTTTCAAGATAAATTTACGTTAGGTCTCAATGGGAAAAATATAGAGTGTAGAGCAATGAAAAAGTGTTAATATCTTTAGATAATGAATTAAATATTCAGAATTATAAATAATAAATGATATTTATTAATCTTATTTAAATATAATATAATATTGAATAGGATATTCGATGTAATGATTTAGTAATACGAATTAAAGTGATATACATAATTCACTTTAATAATAATTTGACAGTTTTGTAATAGAAATTAATTAACAAGAATATTTTCTTCTTTTAATTTTTTTTTTTTTGAAAATTTTAATCTCACCAAACCTTGTGGGTATTTTTTTTCCCAAAAAGAATGATTTTAAAATATTTAACTGCGGAAAAGCATAAATTTGGCAAAGCAGCAAAAATAAAACTTTTAAATAAATAAATAAAAATATTAGTTTTGTGTGATATGTAAAACACTATTATAAGATTTTTGTTTTTCATTGAGCGCTTTAATCTTCAAAATTATTTTTTTAAAAAAAAAGTAAGAACAGATTTTAAGTATAAGAAGTAAAAATAAAACTGCAATTTTTTTGCAAAATGTAGAATGTTATAATTTATAATATTTCAATAAAAGTTCATTTAATTTTTTTAAATCTTAAAACTTCTAACAATCAAGAGCGGAATTTTTAAATAAGTAAATAAAAACGTTTTCTTTTTAAAAAGGGCAGTTTTAATTCTTATTTAAAGTATTTTCAAAAAAGTTTACAAATAAGTAAATAAAATTTAAATGAAAAAAGAAAAAACTTTAACAATTTTTAATTCCTCATTTAAAGTTTATGTGAGCTTTAATTCTTAAAATCATTCGAATTTTATTTGGTTTTAAGTATTTTCAATGACGAATAAATAAAAAAAATTGCAATTTTTTTTCAGAAATTGTAGAAAAAATTGAATTTTTTGTTAAAAGGCTTATTAGACGTGACCAAATATGGACGAACTTTGTATTTGATTCAAATAATGAAACAGCGTTTCATACCAAGAGCGTTACAAATGCAGATAAAAAATATTATTTCTTCACAAAAGTTGTTTTGTAGTGTTTGTCATTTTCAGCAATATTGACAAATTTTTTTTCGATTTCTTAGAGGAAAAAATATCCTTTGTACGCCAGATCCACGGCTCGCATTTTACTTGGAAAGTGTTATTTGAGGGCAGAAATTTTTATTTGATTCTGAGAAATGGGCAAACACAGCCTGCGCCGCCTGAGAAAGGTAGAATACAGCAAGAAATTGTTATTTTCAATAACGCTGGCAAGGTATATAAGGAGATCATATGCATTCAGCGCCAATTTGACATTCAGTTGTTGTAGTGCATATACTCTGAAATTTCAATAAAAAACTTAATTTACTGCATCGTTTCATATCTCAATAAAGATATTGAAAACATAGATGTTATCAAATATTTTGCTTTTAGTAAGCATGACATATTTTCGATTATGAAAAAAAAATTGTAGGTTTGCTTGACGTTAAAACAGTGGAGCTAAAGTGATCGAAAAACAATGATTATTTTTCTGCAAAGCAGCCAATTATTAAAGAGCCGAAAATTTCTTTTTATATAAGTCTTTTTTTATTTCATTACGTCCTGAAATTATAGGTTATTGTGTTTTTGTTCTAACACTTTTACATGCATCGTTGAACAGGAAAACCATTTTATAAATTGAAGCTTTTCTAAATAGTTTTTTAAAAGATCGAATGTATATTATCGAACTGTCTTAAAAATATGTAATTTTAAATGATTAATATTTTTATGCCTTGATGGCAGGGCAATGATCTTTGGAATAGAAAGTCCTGGGTTCGATCCCAATCATTGTTTTACAATGGCAGATAGATGTTGCATTTTCTAATTTTTGCATGCAATAAATCGAGCCGATTGTTTCCTTGTAATATATAAATTAAAATAAGGACAATAATATATGAAAAGTACTTCAAAAATTACTATAAGTGAAAATATAACTTTAGTATTATGATATATAATATTTAAGTATTTAATACTATATAGTACTTAATATTTAAGTTATATACTAAAGTT
>JAPDSC010073108.1:13552-32041 GCA_026290005.1 Latrodectus geometricus | reverse complement strand
AAATATTGTTTTCGTTAAAAAATAATTGTAAGTATTTGAAAATCAATAAAATAATACTTCAAAAATGCTTATCAAATTATTACGAAATCACAAAAGGAAAAGCAATTAAAATATTTTTTTCAAAAGTATTTAAACAAATTACCATATTTAACAGAAAAAAATACCAACTCATTTAATATTAACTAATAAATAAGATGATATTTTTTATTTAATATTAATCATAAATTAATAAAATAATAAATGTTTAATTAATAAACTGCGTATTTTTATATTATTTGCATCTTAACATCTATTTCTTGAAATAAGTTAAATAAAAAAGAATCAAACTTTCAGAATGTTTTAACTTTTAATTCTAATTTTATTTTTTGAAATTTTCTGTTTAAATTAATCTTTGTATTCGAAAATTCTTTTATTTTTAAATGGTAATATGAGGCAAAAACTTCCTTTTAATTTATTTCACTGTTTTTGTGTTAACTCTTTTGACACAAAGAATTATTTAGTCCTCTAAATCACAGTACTTTTTATCACATTCAATAGAAAATAAAGCACTTTTCTAAGTAATTAAAAAAGTGATTCCCCACGTATTTCTTCCACTAAATAACAAAAAAGAGGAAGAAAAACCTCTATCTAGCTTTTCCTTTCAATATAAAGAACTAATAAAAACTACAGCCAGTAGTTATTATCATTGGCGAGATATACGAACTTAATAAAATCATAGTCCGACCCTTTCGTGTTCGAGATCATGTTCTACGCCAACGAACAAAGAAAGGAACAGTAAAAAGAAAACGAAAATAGAAATGGAAAAGATGAAGTAAGGAAAAAAAATTAGGAAGAAATCGATATATCTAGTATTTTTGTTTATTTTATCCAGACATAGCCTTTTGAAGACAACAAATTCTTCGGGTCTCATAGAAACAGGCTGTTCCCTTCCTCTTAATGCTCGGTATCTTTCAACAATAAAAGGACAGCGCCAACAACTTGGCGAGAAAAAAAAAAATAAAAGTCTGTCAGGAAAGGGGGGCCAAGTTGGCGTTATTTTCTTTTCGTTTAGCCCTTCGCTTTCATATATATAAAGGAGGTAAGAAACTAAGGGGATTATCTTGTTTTTATAGAATAGGTGTCTTGCTTGAAAGCCCAAAAAATGTGACATCATAAGCCTTTGAAGCAGTTATTGAGAGCTATAGGAGCAGCAACTCGTTTTTTTCAAATTTGTTCTTAGAATTATTTTTATTAAATTTTCTTACAGATTTAATTTTTTCTTCAGTTTCAATATTTTTAATCATAAAAGGTTTTTGGTACATTCTTAATCCACATAGTTTAATAAACATCTGCTTATGTAAGCGTAAAATTTATAGATGTAAAGATAAAAAATATTACGGAAAAAACGTACAAAATTTTAAAAATAAATTCTGAATTTTTGAATTAACAAAGTAATGGATACATTTTATAACTAGTAATGTATCAATTTTTCAATATCATTTCTGTTAATCTTTTAATTATAAATCATTAAATAAAGTTATATTCAAATCTTATTATTTAATTTATATTAGTTTAAACAATGTTATTAATCACTTATTTAAACTAAAAATGCTAAATATTTGTTGAAAATTAAACTTTTATTTTTCTTCTTCATATCAAAATTAATAATCTTTCAGATATATAATCCTTATAATTTAAATATTATGTTATAAAGATTTGTTAAATATTATTTTATAGAGAGAAAAAGTGGGCTGACAAATGTAGAATGTAGATTTGAAGTGACAAATGTACATGCGACAGTTGACGCGTAATAAGTCATTCATATAAATTATATCTTATTCTAAATCATTCAATAAGTTGCGGGATAAACTCAGAAGAGTTGGAATTTTTTTCCTTGGCAATTTAATAAGAATTTTTTTTAAGTGTTTGTCTCAGCTTGAGATAGTAAACACTTGTTCAATTCGTATATCATCCATCGAATTGTCGTTCAACGAATTATACTCGTCTATTAAATTTAGGGTAATGAACTATTATATTTTATTTACGAATGGAATAGTTTTTCTTCTACTTCAAAAAATGCTCCTAGTTAAAATAACAGTTATATTTTATAACTATATAGGGATTTACAGTAATTATTCTTTATTTAAAAATACTTACCTAGTTTGAATATATGAATATAACATCTGTATCTCTCTCTACTAGTATTTCTCTTACTGGCTAATTTTTTGTAAAAAATATGCCTAGTTAGAGATATATCTGTATTTTCTAATTACACATGGAATTTTTTTATTGAGTTACTTTTTACCTTAAAAATGTGCCTAGTTAAAGCAATACCGGTATTTTTTTACAACGCAAAAAGATCCTTTATTCAATTAGTTCTATGTAAAAAAGGTGCATAGTTAAAATAACATTTATATTTCCTAACCAGGTAATAAATACTTTTTATCTTAAAAAAGTGTCAAATTATTTTTAATAGTTAAGTGATTTCAAGAGAAAGATTCTTTTTTAAACTATGATAAAGCATCTCTGCTAAAAATACCAATGTGTATTTCATGTAAAGTTTTTTTTTCAAACTAGGAGGAGTATATTAACTAGAAGTTATATATTGCATGTTTAAATTGAATGCACAAGTGTATATTCTCGTGATAAATAACATGTCAACATAATAAATTTTTTAATTTTTTTTTGAAGGGAGTACATTATGACATTTTACTGAATTCTCAGATAATTGATTACTCCTTTATTTGCAATGGAAAACATAATGACATAGAATCCATTGTTAGCAATTGCATAATAAATCAATTATTGATCAATGTGATATTTTTTGTTAAAAGTAGAAATAAGAAAAATAACCCTAGCTTGATTCTAGACAAGATAAGTAATTGTGAATTTGATTATTATAATTTCTCAAGATCGATCGAAACTGTATTTGTATTTATTCACTTTGGTCTTCTTATAGGCGTATTTACAAAACATTTGATGAGTAATGTTAATAATTCTTGTTCACTTTGGAATCATTTATTTTCCTGAATGAGAAATTCAGATGACAGTCATGAACTAAACTATTAATACACTGATATTCATATTAACAGTTCATAAGACTTATTTCCATCTTGGTCTTGGATGCTTATGACAGTTCCAACTCATTTTATGCTGTAGAGCTATGTCTAATATAGGCTCGTGAGTAAAAAGCTATAGTAGAGTCATAAACAAATAAAATTGCATTCCTTTAAATATCGTTTCTCTGTGCTGACTGGATGCCATTTTTATTGACATCTCACATATGTTTTTAGTGAATTAGTTGTCTTTAGTTGTTGTTCATATTCATTTTAAGCAGTCGACTTCGTGATTAAAAATCCACAATAAAGTAAACAAATCAAGTCAAAATACGATAAATTTTTATTTCACATACTGATAGGATGTCTTTTCTTTCAATATCTCTCAGTATTAGTTTTTAAATTGCATCAATATTTAAAATAAATATCGGCGGTTTGTATACGAAGCTTGTTAACTTCTTCCACACTTTATTTCCATTTATGGTATTGGCTTTTTATCAGAGAGTATTTCTTACATTTCAAGTTATATTATAGGTCAAATAATACGCTTATTCAATTTCATACAAGAATATTAGTCATTGGTTAGAAGCTTATAACAGTTCAAAATTATTTTAACCTGTAGATCTACGTCAAAAGTAGGCTCTTGAGTAAAAAGCTACAGTAGTAAATAAATAAATTATGTGACATGGAATTTTCAATCATATATACATTAATTGCCATTTTGTTGGAGTTACTAACATTTGAAGCTACATTTTAGATCAAATTATAGATTTGTCCAAAAATGCTATTCAGTGGGTTACCCACATGGAGTTTTCAGTTATAAATTCAATGATTGCTTATATTTAAAGTAAATCTCAATTTGTGAAGGACCCCTTTAAAAGCCTAAAAACTCTGGATGTGCGACGTTATATTTTAACTGCTTTGAAAACGGGCTGAGAGATTCAGTGGAACGTTAATTTCACGTCGTCTTTAAGAGCAATTCCCGACATGTCTTGCATCATAAAGATAATATCGATTCTTAAATGCATGGCACCAATTACAGCTTGCTTTGATAGTAATATTCTGAAATGGTGCATTATAAAATGCTTTTGTAAGCAATCGCATTATATTTGCTTTTAATACTCATTAGCAAGGCACTTACTTCCGGTCTTTGGTAATAACCATTAAATAATTCCTGTTAGCATTTCAATTCTTTAAGAGCCTTGCTTAAAATAATCCAAATAAATTGCGTCTTTAACCTCTTTAATTATGATACATTTTAAAGTTATGCTATTTGAGAACTTACAGTTTGGAAAAGCTTAAAATGCCTCACAAGTTACTGGGAGAAATCTAGTACATAATTTGTTTTTAAGTAATATATCTCAAACCATAAAAATATACACAATGTGATTCAATGACTTCAACAGCTATAATAAATTTCAAATTTTTCAGTTAATTATTGATTCATTAACTATTATGTGAATGAGTGTAGTCTGTTTTATTAGAAGCTGTTAAATTAATATATTGCTTTATAATTAATTTTTTTTTACCAATGATAAGGTAAATATTTGCATGTGTAATGAATTTAGAAATGATTTTTTTCTAGTTTTTCAGTCAGCACAGAGTTATTTATGTTCAGTTATTAAAAACCAATAAATAAATCAAGATTAATTTTAAAAATAAATTCAGATTAGTTTCCAGAAGAAGACAGCATTAATTCAAATGATAATTTAAAAATAACAGCGATCTTAGTGTCTTTAAATTAGGTGACTTAAGAAATTAAAAATAAGCTTTCAAATTATTAAAAATAAGTACGTCACTTTAAAAAAAAATCTAGAAATTATTTCGAAATGCTTGCACATAGATATATCAAAAAATATTTTATGAAGTTTGTTAAATAATTTTTTTGTTAAGATAGTAAACTTTTTCAAAAATGAAAATTAGAAAGCTAAAAAAAATTGTAGAACAAAAATGAAATATTGACGTTATGTATATTTTTTGTTTATTTTTGGAATCACATGAGTTCTAATTTGGAAAATTTTTAAAAACTTTTCTATTTGAAACATTTCTAAAAACTTTTTCATAATATTTTTGATTTTGAAAATATTGTTTTAATGCACAACAGTCATTAAATAAACGTAGATCAAAAGTATTTAGCAAACTTTGATACTGTATTTGTAAGCAGTATATTATTTACAGACATGAATAGCTTGAAATTGATGATATTGATTGGTGTATATAAACACGTTTTCTCTGTTTCTTTAAGCATTATGTTACTTTCAATGCATATTCAATAATGACTAATACAACCCACAAAATGTTTCATAAAAAAAACGTCATAGTTTTATAGCAATTAAAAATAGTGAACAAATTTTTTATACGTATGCAAAGAATGATTATACTGTAAATATCAATTTCTTTAAATAAATTTTAAAATTCCAAGCAAAATTCTTTTGTAGTTAATTTCATACATATACTTTTTAATTTTATATGTTTATTTACTGATATTTTTGAATCATTCAAATACTACTTGGAATTATCCTTATATTGCTGAAGCAAATTAATTTTATTGAAACTCTAAAAATTTGAAAGGAATTCAAAGGTGTAAACATCAGTTGTTAAAATATTTTTGATATATCTACACTATTTTTCTTTATAAAATGAATTTATAGTTAAAAAGTTTGCATATAAATTTATGTCCAATTTAAAATATATTCTCAGATTACATAATTAGCATACATAATTATTAAAATTAGTAAACTAAAGTTATTTCGTGAAGGATGAAATGTAAATTTGAATTTTATTTTGAGCATAATCTTTCCCTTTTTAAATTATAATTGCGAAAAATTATGTAAAGATTTCTGTAGTACTGTATTTAAAATATATTATTGCAATAAAATTGTAATGATGTTTATTTACTTACTTATGATACTCCTGAAAATGTAGATTTGTTATTTATCAATTTAAATTATTATGAGATAATGATTTAGTTTAGTAATTTTATCTGTAACTGTTTATTTTAAATCCCTTTAACCCATTTTGAATAAGTTCGTTGTAATATGCTTACTATCATAGCTTATTATCTCTGTTTCTTAAGAGTTTCTTTCGATTTACGGATTAAATGAATCTTCATCTTTCCCACATCTCATGAAATAACTTGAATATGGCAGTAGATTCTAAACGTTGATATAAAAAGTAAAGAAGTAGCATAAATAAAAGCATCTAACTTAATAATTATTTCTCTATAAAAATGTACATGAATAACTTCAGCTAAGTTATCGATGTGCATTTTTATAAATATAAGTTATCTATGCACCTTTCATTAATGTGATACAAGGTAATGATTAATAAATAAGGAGTATTTTGTAATGATTTTCTTATCTAGCTTTTAGAGCTCATTAGCATATCTTGTTGTAATACACTTTATAACAAAATGTATCCAGTTATAAACTTATTTCCTTTTTCACGAAAACTCCTTTTAAAATATTTTAGACACTTTTGAGATATTGGCTTGTATGTATAGTTTATCTAACAAAATACAAAATTTTTTATTTTTCTTGTTAGCATTTTGTATATTATATATTGAAAAAGATAAATGAACACATTTAACTATCACTTTTAAATGCATATTTTTCCGCTTTTCTTATAGGATTACTAAATTTACACAAATCATAGTATGCAAAACTAAATTAAAATAGCTATATGCATTGCTATATTAAGTCGAGAGAAAATATCATAATGAACAAAATAAAAAAAACTAATTGTTTTATTACTTGATATACCATAACATATAATTTACCATTATATAATTTGATATTTATGAGATTTAAGATGATATTTTTGTATTAACATATGTTATTTTAATTAAAAGTTATCTGTAATCCCAGATATGTTGCACTTAATTTTAAAAGGCAAAAATTCTTTACTTTTCAATAAAATAATTTTTATTCATCTCATCAGAAAATTTAAATAAGAAATTATTTACAAGATAAACAATTCTCTCGAGAGTAAATAAATAAAAATATTTTTTGTACTTATTTTTGACAATAGTGAAATCATCCATTCTCAATATCTCATTTCTTAATTTAATTAATATGGAAAATATTTTTAAAATAAGATTAATCAACTGGTATATATATATTTTTGTTTAAAATTATTGTTAAAAATTTTAAAGAATTTGAATATTATTTTGATTCTTTAATTAATTATACAGTGTTTGGGTTCATATAAGTTTATAAACGGCTTAGAATTCATTTAGTTTTCTGATGGTCAAAAAATATTTAATTTTGAGAGCATTTACATGCATAGGTAAAGTTAAAAAAAAGGCTCTTTCATGCCTGAAAGCTATGAGTTTGATATTAGATCCAGCTGAAGTCCATCTTGCTGAGAACGTCTATGCAAAATAAAAACTATGAAAATAAAGTACTATCATTGGATTGGCGAAGAGTGCAAAAAAAGATGTTGATATGAATGTCTACTTGTCGATGGTTCAGAATTAAGACACAGTTGGTAATGTTTAGTGATTTTGTTTGGCGGAAATAGGCAATCAGTAACATTGAGCATTATAATCTAATTAAACATTTTATGTGACTATATTATACCATTGCAAAGCAAACATTTAGAACATTTATCGACATAATTTTTTTAACTTTTTCGTTAGGAGTTGTCTAAAAAATTCTTCTTACATCAATATTTATAAATATATGCATGACATATAACATCTAAGAATATTTTCACATGTACTATTCCTAACATGTTTGATATCATTTACAAAAGACCATTGATCAGTTGAAGTTCATAATGAGAGATTTGACCACTCACGCGTCTCTTCTTTAGAGAAAGCATTTTCTTTTCCTGATCTCATTAATATTGAGTAACTAATTTACCTAAAAACATTAGATTAAAAATATAAATACATATAAAATTTAAATTTATGAATTTTTACTTTTTGGTACATCATCACAAAATATTTCAAAATGGTCCTTGTAAGGAAACTAAAAATATGAAATAAATTTTCATTATTTTTGTGTAGAAGATTGTTAAAGTCTGAAAAATTATGTACAAATTATAAGTAATAATTTTTATTATATTTTTTAATAAAGACAGTTTTTAGAATTTTACACTTGCAGATATCCTATAGATTTAAGGAAAAGCTGCTGAACCTAAATTATTTAATCGAAACCACATTAAAGGAGCGTTGGAGATAGAGTAATGGGCAGAAAAGAACTTTCCCTTTAGGGAATATCTTTCAACATGAGATACCACCCGACGTTTTTCCCCAAAAAAGGCAAAGAAACTATCTGGACTTTTCCCCAAAGGACTCCATTCGAGATGGGAGATCCACCGAGAATTGTTTTAATAGCTTTGAAAATCAGTTCCTCTTTCTTCCTGGCAAAGAAAAACTTCCCTTATCTTCTCCTTTTAACGGATCGAAAAGCAGACTGCCTCTTAATCCCCTTAGACCTTTTATTTCGTAGCATCTCTATCTATCTCACTTAATTGATCCAATGGTCCTTACTTGGCGGATTACTTGGCTTAGTTCTTCTTTCTTCTTAACTAGAAGGCGATCCGGACTGCGGCCTAGCAGTTTATTCATTAACAAGGGTATTTTCTTGTAATCGCCTTCCTTTCGGCTGAGGATGTTTTCGAAAAGAATTGTGGGAACTTCACTAGAGATCTAATTTATTTATTTGTCAATATGTGGCAAATTGTTCACAAATAACTGATCCTAACTATGTTATTCCCACTAAATGATTTTTTTAACTAATAACAATTCAATGTTTTTATCTAATGCACCCAAAATATTTCTATTTATAAGGATTGAAATGCATTAAGAACAAGGTCAAAAATCCAAAGATATTCCAAATCAACTTTTTTTGTACCTATCAATCAATCAATACTAGATCTCACAACAAGATCTTTAATTATTATTTCATATGAATAGAAATATACAATACCTTACATTTGCATTATACACAATTAATACAACAACTTAAATCTGTATATTAAATAATAAAAATGCTTTAAAGTAATGCCATAAAATTGTTGTATCAATCAAATAAATAAAAGACAAAATAAAGACAACCAATGAATTATTATTAAAGCGATGTGTGAAATTCTAAGAGTGCATTCTTTTAGATAAAATTTTATACTAATTAGTATTCATATATTTTATTTGGGATTAAATCTAGAGACATGAAATTGATAAACAAGATAATAAACCATATATTATATATACAAAATGGTACAATGGTCTGTTTAGTTTATTGGAAGTTTGTAAATTTGAATTATATTGTAAGGTTATATAGAAAGTCATAGCTTAAAAATCAAAATATCATATAACTTTTTAAAAAATTTTGAAATTCGTCCACTGATAAAAAACGCTAAATTAATGACCGCAATTTAAATTAAGCAGCAGCCTGGGGTATAAACTCTATATTTAAACCAACGTTTATAATGTCAAAAATCAGATCCAGTATACAAATTCTGAAATCACAATTTTACAGCAGTTGATAAAGCAACTTCATGGCTTCAGTTGAGAAATTTTCAGCTTTATGTTGATAGAAGGTAATAAGAAATGATAAGATTAAGGAAATTTTCAAAAATAATAGTTGAGTAAATTATTATGGTTGAGTATATGGTTGAGTATATTAATTTGTAATAAAATAATGGTTGAGTATATTAATTTTAACTGATAAGTATAATCCATTCAAAACCAAAGAAGTGTAGCAACTGTTAATGAAAGAGATTATCATTTTAGAGTGGTGGATCTGTTCTTGGAAGCGAAAATATTAGATGATAATCAAAAAAAGTTATCTCTATTTTACCACTGCAAATGACAGCCAGCTTATCTAAAAAACTTATCGAAATAAAATAGGTTACTATACTTAAGACATGAAATTGATAAACAGGATAATAAAGCATACATTATCCATACAAAATGGTCGGCTTAGTTTATTTAAATTTTGTAAATCATGATTATGTCATGACCGTACATAATATCATAGCTTAAAAAATTAAAATAGTATACAATATTTAAAAACAATTGTGCAAATTGGTCCACCGATAACAAACGCCCCATTAATATTTCTAATTTAAATTTAACAGCAATCTGGGAAATAAACTCCATGTTTAAATCAACGTTTATAATGTCAAAAGTATGCAATTGCTGAAATCATGATTTTGAAGTAGCTGGGATGTTGTTGATAAATCTAGTTCTCGGCTTCAGTTGAGAAATTCAGTTTTATATAGAAGGCAACAATCAAATCTTTTATAGAAGGCAACAATCAAATCTTTTATAGAAGGCAATAATCCAATGAAGTGACAACGTGAATTTCAAGAAACAATTGCTTAGTAAATTATCATTAGTTATCATTAGTATTAGCCAAGTATAACTCATTCAAATAAATGGAATAACAATGTAAATTATCAGTGACCATGGCTTAGTATATTATCATTCGAATATTCATTTGAGAAATTCAAATTTTCAGCTTTATGTTCGTAGAAGGTAATAAGAAAATGATATGGTAACGTGAATTTAAAGAAACAATGGCTTAGTAAATTATCATTAGTTTATTAATATTGGCTAAATATAATCTATTCAAGTAAATGGCGTGTGAGAACGCCATTACCTGATATCATCAGAAACCATGGCTCAGTATATTATCATTAGTATATTAATATAAACCTTGTATAATTCATTCAAAGTAAAACAAGTATAACAGTTGTTAATGAAAGGAGTTATCATTTCAGAACGATTGAATCTGTTTATGGATGCAAAAATATTAGTCATTTAGGACAGTATCATATTTATTTTACCACTGCAAATGCTACAAAGCTATTTTGTTTAGAAAACACATCGAAATAAAATAGGCTTTTTTACTTAGATGTAAGATAGCTTCTTTTAGCCAAAGGTGAAAAAATATCAAGCCCATAAAATCAAAATAGGCTTCATCAAAGTGGTTTACTTACATGTAAACTGAAGACGTCTATTCAATTAACTTCAAGAAAACTTTAAAAACTAACCTCTGGCTGTTGAGCTCTGAGAGGGAAGTTATTGAAGTCCTTATTGACAAATTTTGATTTGACTTAAAGTAGAAAATCAGAAGTGTGTTTTGGTTTGGAATAAATATGTCTTCAAAAAAAAATCAGCTTTCATTTATTAAAAATGTAATAATAGATGAAATAAGTTGACAATATGAAATCATCACAGATTGAAATTAAGAACTGCATATCACTCTGTACAGCAAATTAATGGATGAAAAGTACATAAATAAAAGTATAACATGCACAGAATTTTTTATACATTGCTATAATATTAGAAATATACATATTTATGAAATATATATGAAATAGTTTGAAATAATATTATAGAGAAAAAAAATATTGAAAAACTATTAAAAATATTAATTACGTCTAGTCAATTTATGTGCTTTTTTTAAGTACCTATTTATAATTTATTTTCAGCGCACTTAGATTTGCATTCCAGTTGAAATAAATGAATTAAATCTTTTTCTCTTAAATTTCGTGAATGTTATCATTGAATCAATATTTACTTATTCATGTATCATGTCTTATAGAATTTCTCCGCATTCGAATTTATGGTTGTGTCATATTGTCGGAGTATTGTGTAAACACCTTTGGCTGATTTTTCGTCAATCACTACTGTTTATACAACTACATGTTACTTGCATCAGTGGTAAATAATTGAACAAGCCGGTGATCATGCGAATAAGTTAAATTCACTTTTGTTAATGATTTTTCTTTTCAAAGTGGTCATCAAAAGATTTCGGATACATACAACTCGCGCCATCTTGTTGTGTTTTTCTAAACAAATCGGTTTTAAAAGAGTTATTTAATTTTCTCTAAAAATTTACATAAAATGTTTGGTGTGATTTTCAGCGCGTTCTTTGAAATTGTTTAGGCAATTAATCGGAGCACATTAATAATATTTGTTAAGCTATTGGTTTATTTGATAAAATTGTCATAAATATTATGTGAAAGTGTGCAATTAAACGTATTGTGATGTTTAGCAAATTAATTCATTTATTTAATAGTTAATAAATTACTAACTATTAAATAAATTTATTAATTTTAAAGTACATATTTTTCTTAATTTTTACCTTTTATTCATAAGAATAACACATTTTTTCATTTTTCATGAAAACTAAAATTTTATAAATCTATAAAAGTATAGAAAAAAATTCCGAGGGTTTTCTAAATAGTAAAAGAAATCCAGAAAATAAAAAAATTGTGACACAATGTTACACAAAACAAAATATGTTTAAAAAAACATAAAAATATTCTTTTAAAAGTGGAAATTATTATTTTTAGAAAATGCTAATTGATTTAGTGAAGTATAATTTGTCTGGTAATTAGAAATATTACTTTAAATTTTCGATAAACATAGAAATTCAGGAAATACATTTAATGTAAAATTTAAATGTACTATCAATGGGAAATTTAAATTTCATAATTTTTTTTATCAATATTAAGTTCATTAAGTTATTAACATTTTTATATTTCTATAAATGAGATACGGAAACCATGTATAAAAATTTTAGCATCTAACATTTTTATACGTAAGGTATAGAAATATTAATAAATAACTATAATATTTATTTCTATTCTTTTAACTCTTATAAGCGAAATTTATATTGTTAGCATTCATATATAAATAATTTTTAAATTTAATAATTTTATTTATTTCATTTGTTGTAATTATTTATATCTCTTGAGTTTAATTAATTGCTTTTAATTTACTTAAATAAAAATAAATACTGAATTTAAGAGTTCTGAAGTATAAAATAAGTCACATTTCATAAAAACAAAGTCACCATTGCATCAAACTAATTTAATAAATTTGATTAAACATTGCATTTATTTGCAGTATTTAAAAACTAGATAATACAGAGTGGTTTGATGTGAATTTTTTTAAAAATTTTATGCTTAAAAATGCTTTAGTTTTTGAAGCAGACAACATTATATACTAATAATCATTTCAATCTTTCAATCTAAAATTTGTATCTCATCATATTGAACCAAACTTAAAGTTTCTGGTAACTTTTTCTTGTCTAGTTTATTACTAACCAGTCTAGTTTAGTTTATTCTAATAGAAGTCTAGTTTAATTTGTCCAGTTTATTCTAATACAAATATAAATGCACAATGCGTCTAGTAAAATACGACATTTTCTTCAATTTAAACATTACACACTGTACTTAAAACCATGCACGTTTGCATTTCTGGGCTCAAGATATTGTTTGGTGTTGAATTATTGCTGTCAGCAAGTTTGTATCTGACATTTTCTCCATATTTCCCTTTATTTAAGAGCAATTACTTTTTATTTTGGTACTAGTATATTTTATTTATAAGAGAGTTTATTTTTCTTTTTTTATTTCTATTTTTCTTATATTTATCTATTAATCTGCTCTCTTAAAATGCATAGCTGAATTCTCATAACTTGATACTATTTTTATTAAGACTTCTAAGTATTCAAAAGTTGAAACTGTAAGACAGAGTTTTGCTGGTCTTTCTGTACATAAAAAATATTTTAATTCTAAAATATTTCTAGTTAATAAAATAATAATTTTATAATTTAACTGTTAATTAGTTCATTTAAAAACTTCAAACCGGTAACTGAAAGACAAATTAATATTTTATGTATAAGGTCACAAGTCTTAAGATAAAATTGTAAGTCTAAATATTAAGCAAATATTGAAAAACAACTATTAATTTAAAACTAACTTTACTTATTGCTTTATTTTGTAACTATTAATTAAATTATGTTCTATTGTTTAGTTGAGCATCTGTTTAAAGTTTATGAATTGTTAACTTAAGTAAAATACGATTTCTAAGAGGGTGACTTAATGGCCATCATTTTCTTGAAAAGAATATTGTTGCAAGATGATGTAGCCGGAACAATCATTATAAATTATCTACTTAAGTTAAGAGAATATCGTAAATTCTCGTTTTAGTACGTGTTGTGGCGTGGAAATGTATCTTAATAATTGTTAACATTTTTATTAATGCATAATTCTAAGTATTAACAGTAGTTTTATGACGCATTAAACTAATTTTTCTATTTCCTTTTACAATGTTTCAAATCTTTGTGAATAAAATATATAACTCTTTGTTTTTTACTTTTCATTCTGTTTTTATTCAGTTATAAAAATAATTCTGAATAACTTTTAACTATTAAGAATAAAAAAATAGTTGTCATTCGTTTGAAACTATAAAATATTATTGCTTAAAATTATTTAAAAAACTTTTATAGTTGAAAAAAGGAATAACTTTTTCAAAAATTTTTTACTGAATGATTGTAAAAAGTATTTAAAAATATTAGAGTTTATATTCTTAAATTCAATTTATTTCTTTAAAAAAATTTAATTAATATAATTTGATAACAAAGAAAGTCAATATATTTTATTATTTTCTAATTCTTTTTTTTCAGATAATTAAATATGTAAATTCATTTCTTAATTTTTTTTCATAAATATAAAAAATTTATAAAAATATAAAAATTAAAATTTATATTCATTATTCTTGAAAAAATAGTTTCTTTGTTATAGATTACTTAATTTTTGTTACAAATAAAAAATTAATTTCGTTAAAAGTTCTATGTAATTTATATCTTAATTTTTCGGATAATATGCATTCCATTTTATCCATATTTTATTTATATGAGAAAATCTAAACAATTAATATTTAAGTGAATGTTAATAATTATAATATGTAAGGAATTTAAAATATTACTTAAAATTATGTGTGGCAACAACTTTTCAGCCAAATCATCCCACTGTTTGTATTTTTAAGCTCTATAATCAGATTAATGTAATATTAAAAATAAAATGGAAATACATTAATTCCTGAGGGGTAAATATTGCATGTTATATGTTTCCTTATTTTCTATTACACGATGAACAAAATCAGAATCAGTATTATTCATTACATAAATTGCAGTATATTTCTGGGATTTTATACAAGTTCTTTTGATACAAAGCGTTTTAAAAATAGAATTATATTCATATAAAAATATGTTTGAAATATTACTTGGTTACTAAATAAAAAAAATTGTAATAGCTTAGGTTTCATTGTATAGAGACGCTAATATTTGAAATATTCAAGCATATATATTCAACTCTTGAAACAATTCATAACTTAATCCGTATTAAAATCTGAAATTAAATATAATTCCTTTTTGTATTTTAAGTAAATAATTTTAATCTTTACTATTAACTTTATGATGTAATTTTTGAACAACTCGAGAACAAAATACTTGTCACTTTCTTAGCTTCTATCCATAATCTTCTGACAGTATAAAAAATTTCAACGGCTTAGTGAAATCGCTTTTAACATGATAAAATTTTTTACCATGAGGGTATTATATGCATTTTTATCTCGAATTTATGCTGGGGATTATCATTCCTAGGTCTTCAACAGTTAGATGGCTTACTTAACTGAACAATCTGATTAACTTAAATAAATGTAATGAGGCTTGACAAGTCGTACGGGATTATTTTGAGTAATATCTAATAAAATTTTAGATATACACCTCGATTTTGATATGTTTAAAGTTTTTGCATTAATATTGAGAACAAAAATGGCTTCTCGCCAAATATTTGTGTAAATAACCTCTTTGTTTGAGTTTACAAAGGAAAGTTCTGGCAGCCCTCTTCGACATTATATTTGGAAGCTGATTCTTTATTTTTATTTCAGTATATATTTAAATTTTGTTAATGAAAAATATTTATATTAAAGACATATTTTTTATTAAGCATACTTAAGCGACTGTTATTATAAGAATAGTAATTATTTTTTTAAATAATAAGTTTATTAAATATCTATACACATTTCAGGATTTATTTATCTATCTGTCTGAAACAATGCGAGAATAATTAAACAATACAAAATAGTAATTAACATTAATAATTTAATTCAAACTTTTTGATTTAATATAAATTATTTGAAAGTTATTTTAATACTAAAATAATTCAATGAATATTCACACTAAATAAAATTAGTGAATTCTTCATAATACGTATAAGATTATGAGCTTGCTAAGATATCATTATTTTTGAATTTATCTTTTATCCATATAACTTTTGATTCATTCGATAACAGATCTGCTATAAGATATAAATTAGAAATAATTATATTTTTACAAAATATTTTGACTGGAATAGAAAGGTTTTATTGAAAGATAATGATTGAAAATCTAAATAGCATTTTTTAAAAAGTTCTTTTGGACTCGCAATATTTTTGAATGAAAATAAAGTGTATAAATCCAGTTATGAGCAAAACGGTTTAAAAATATATTTTCATTTCACTATACAAAACGACTGCACGAAAATAAAATTGCATTTTATATAACTTACTTATTAATAAAATAAAGTCTCTTAAAAGGATTGTAATAATTATATTTAGACATTTGCACACACATTCAATATATCTTAATATTTACCTTAATAACTTATTAATTTTCTACAATAATATTAATGGGTTCTATGATATTATTCTTTAATATCTAGTTCAATGATAATTTAATTTATGTTGTTTTACTAATTAAAGACCAATTAATAATAAATGTAAATACGTAGAGCAAAAATGCCGTAGATTCTTTTATCCGATAAACTTTAATAATTGCATCTCGATAAATAAAAAAAATTTAAAAGTTTTGAGCAAATATATTTAGTTGTTTGCCTTTAATTTATCTCATTGGTATTTTATAATATTGTTATTATTAAATATTATTTATTCCATAATAATTGTATTAGATAATAATAATTTGATGGATAATAAATAAAGTTTTTTCTATACAAAATTAAATAATTAGACCGAATATTTTTTGATATTTACTGTATAATATCATAATGATTGAATCCTGTGCCTATGATATATGAAATCTTGCTTTTTAATACTTAAAATTCTGATTGATAAAAACTAAGAGTTGAACTTCCAAAAACGTTTTGAAATGAGATTTTTCAAATGTTTACTAATTAGACCTTTAGGAATACAAGAGAATTCTTAGAATAAATTACTTTTTACCCACATTTTTCTTATTTATATTTTTAGTTGCACCAGGGGTGTCATTAGAAAGCAACCAGGGAGGCATTTAAGCGAAGAATTACTTGTAGCTTTCATCAACTTTCTTAATGAACAATCTAGTTTTTGCAGGTTATCGAAAAAATAAAAACATGCATAAATTTTCTGAGTAAAAATTTCTGTTCAGTACTTAGGCATGCTTAGCGAAAGTCTCAAATCTTTGTTTGATTTTAGAATCCTGAAGTATAAGTAAGATTTTTTAGTTGATTTTAATATTTGAAGATGATCTTAATTTTATGAGAATATTTATTAAACTAATATAATTAATTTAAATCCTTAAATATAAATCTGTTTTATGATATTTTAGGTTAAGGAAAAATTCTGAACAAGATTGAATTTTATGAAATTTTAAAAGAATTTAACTCTAAAGTAAGAGTAAAAGAAAATTTTTATATAATATAATAAAATTTCAAAATAAGTGAATCAGAACCAAAGATTAAATATTTTGTTTGAAACTTTTTATATTTTACTGTACCCTAAAATATTTATAAATAGTTTACAAGTGATCTAATTAAGTACTAGTTTTTCTAACTTTTACAGGCTATAAACAAATTTTTTCAAGTACATGAAATTTTTAGAAAGATTTATTTTGTCGTAATTGTTTTTTATTTTTTTAAAACGATAGATATAAAATTATAATTGAGTACATAAAGGCTTTAAAAAGAAATCATAAAAGTTTTAATATTATTATCTATTTTTTTACAAATTTATATAATTTGATACTTCCAATTATAAATATTTGTATTGCTATTTAAGCAAAGGTGTAATTCTTAAAATCTAATTAATTTATAATTTAAGTTAACTTTAGTTTATCACATGAGAGATTATAAAATTAATTAATAAAGTAATTAATGTTGAAGAACATTTAATTTATAATAAGTTTTTATCGAAAAATCTTAAATATTTTCAATTCCTTTTTGACTTTATTTAAAATTAGAGGTACGAAGCAAAAAATATTGAACGAGCAAATATATCTAAATACCAATTTATTCATAATTATTATTTTAATAATATAATATAAATTTAATTAATTTTACAAATATTGAAATAAACATGACTGAATAAATAATTTCGCTCATTTTTTAGATTTCCACTGCAATTATTTTAAATTGAAACATAAATGGAGCTAAATAAAAGATTTGCATGCTTTATAATTTAAATTCGTAGGAATTGATCTTAATAATACTTTAACATAACAATCATGAATAAGAATGTTAAAAGGTGCTTCAATGTATAATATGCTTCCAATATTAGAAAAATAACATGATATTATTATAAGAGATTGTAATTAAAAATATGACACAGAATTAATTGAAAAAGGGAATTTTTATTCAGGTTCTTAATCCAGATTTTCTGAACAATGAATTTTAAGAA
>JAPDSC010073104.1:0-13719 GCA_026290005.1 Latrodectus geometricus | reverse complement strand
ACAAAGTTAGAGTGCACGCACGTTTATAAATTCGTAGTTAGTGCCGAAGTTCTAAATAAAAAGCTGTTGCCACTTCTCTTTTTGAAATTTTATCAATATTTTGATTTAAAAAAATATTTAAAGTTGTTTTATAAAAATCTATCTTTTAATAAACTAAAAATGATAGTACTACAAGGTAATTATTAATACTATCATTTTTAGAGAACGGTTCGAGACTTCGAGGAGAAAGGACGCACCTGATCTGAGCTCTTGAAACTGGTTTTGGCGACGCGAGTTACATCGGAAGGTGACAAGGGGGGTCCCAGCTACTATCACGGCAGCCAGGCCGGCTTCCCTACCGTAGAGAGTTCTTCGGAACACGTTGGACTTAGCGTTTCTGCTATTCACAAAAATTACATTGGAATTACCAATACGGACTCAGTGTTGTGTAGTGAAAATTTGCAAAAAACAAAAATGGATAAAAATGCCAAGGAAAAATCCGTTAAAACTAAATCATCAAAAAACGACAAAGTTGTGCCCGATAAAATGGATAAGCCTAGTGACTTGACAGTTGTGGAATTTTCATGGGACTTAGATCCGGAATATATCTGTAACAAGTTTGAAATCCAATTAGCAGCCATAATAAATGATGCCGGAGATTTAGGATTTGATCTACCCATGGAAATAGGAGCTCGAATTACCGAGGAGATGATGGAGGCCATTTGCCCACTCGAGATTGTTAAACAATATGCCGAGCAGATTAAGGAACTGCGAAAGATGACACAAGTTCTACTACCATTTGTCAGAGACAATATGCCAGCGCCTGCTAACTCGATGGAGTACATCGGACACCTGTATACTCAACTACTAATTAATATAGGTGAGTGCGTCTCATTCTTTGGAAACTGTAGTGCATTGCCAAATAGTATAAATTTTTATAAGAAAAATGTTAATGATAGTATTAGTAGTAAGGTAGAGAATAAGAGTTCAAATAATGCTTCCTTAATTGTAAATAATAATGCTGAAACTGTAAATATTGATTTAAATTCTGTTGTGTCTAATAGTATAACTAATTTCGATAGTAAGGTAGATGCAATTAGTTGTGTAAATAAAATAGAAAATGTTAACGAACGTAATGTAAATAATTCTGATAAAAATATAAATGATAGTAACGTAAATGATAAAAATAGTATTGTAAACGATAATGAAAACATTATCAGCAATCCTAAAAATATTAATGTTAATAATGATGTAAAACTAACAACTGCAGCTAGTAGTATTATAAAAAATGTTGATCATAGTACACCTAGTACCAGTAAAGGCGTAATTATTGACAATAGTGACATTTTTAAAGTACCAAAACAACCCCCTATGCACGAGGGAGCGGCTAGGCCTAACACGACCACATACGATAGGGAAAGGCTTAATGACAACTCACGCGCTACTAGAGCATAATCTTATTTAGTCTATATTTTATTGATAATCTGGTCCAAATAATTTGCTCAGTGTCAATGTTTAGGCTGTCCAGTAGTAACTATTCAAGTGCGAATTCATAGATTGCTTTCTGAGAACAATTTTTAAGTCTATTTTTTTAGAATTAAAATGGACTAATTTTATATTTAATCAATTTGAAAGGTTATTTCTTTATCAGACTAATTTTAATATGTTATAAAAAGTATTAAAAATTTAAAACTTGCTATTTCATTGTTGGGATTTGTTATGTCTATAAGTCCATGTGTTGTTTATTTTTTAATTATCAAATGAGAATCTAATGGTGATAAGAAAATTATTTTGCTTTATTGCTTTACAAGTGTTGAATTTTTTTAACAGTAGCTCTTTTAAACTAATTTATATCTTTAAAATAAAATTTAAGTTGTTGAAATAATCATTAAACCTTAACATATAAAGTTTTGTTTCTGATAATCTTGATCTTTCTAGATTATCTTATAAAATATTAATTTCTTTTTTTAATAATAGATGCAGTCTGTTTTCATATGCCTCAAGTTACAAAAGCAGAGATGGCTAAGAGCATATCGAATTGGCTGCGGCATGCAAAAAAAAGAGTGGAGAAACAGAAAAAAATGATGATTGATTGATGATTAGTACTACGAATATTATTGTGTGAATAATTATGATTTTTAATAATGATTGTGAATAAAAAATTGAGTGTGTATATGGAAGTCTGTAAAATAAACAATCTAAAATCTATATTTTGTTCCAAATTATATTTCATTTAATTTCTTAAATTCATTTGATTTATACTTAAAACTGTGCAATTTTGAATCACTCTTTAAATAAAAGAATTTTGAATATTTCAAAGAAAACAAAATATAATTATGGTTATATAAATGCCAATTAATGTAATCTTTGTACTTCTGAAATATCTTATATCCATTTGATTAAAACACAAATTTGTTTTCTAAGAATTTCATAAAATATAGGAAAATTTGTTAACTTAATAAATATTAATATATTTTGATAATAAATCATAATGATGCTATTAAAATACTCGCATGGAAACATTTCAGAAATTGGCTATTTTCTTATATGAGAGAAATAAAAATTAGATAATTATTAATTAGAACTTAATTTAATTGTTCCAATTGAAATTGTGGATTCTCTGTTATTTAAATGATTGTTGTAGATTAAATTAGTTAATTTTAATGTGCATTTGTGTGTGTAAATAAAATGTTTTGGTATATATATACCAGTGTTTTATATATATATATATATATTTATTTTTCTTTTTTGAAATTCAATCATTTAAAAATTCTTCCTGTGTTACAAACAAATGCAAATATTTTAATCTATATTACAATATATATCCTTATATTAAAATTGATATATTTGTATTTATTTCTTCTATGAAATTTTAATCGCTTAGCAGTTCCCTCTGTTTCACATAAGCATAAATTCAAATATTTAAATCTATATTAATATATTTGCTAATATTGTAATGCATTTACTTATATTAAAACCTGTATATTTCTTATATTTAAAAAAATGCTACATTGTTTAAAAGTATGATATACTTCTAAAAAATGTACCTTTTTTTTAGATATCTTTCATTTTAAAAATTTAGCATTTAGATATACCCCAAAAGAATTCCTTTGTCAGAAGTGTTAATATTTCCTTCGAATGAAATTTTCGGTTAATACCTTGACAATTTTATTGCATTTATTTTTTAGAACAGTAGTAATTTATATTCATAATAATGTTGCAAAAAAGATTAAAGAAAGGAAAAATAATTATTTTTCATTTCTTTATTTTTTTGCGAAATGGTATCAGTCACTACTTACAGAAAAAAATAACAGTGAAAAAAGCTTTATGAATAATAATGAAGTTACAAACAGAAATACACATAATTATTAGTAAATAAAGTATGTAAACTTTAATAACATACAAAAAGTTTACTGAATTATTGCAGAAAAAAATAACAGTGAAAAAAGTTTACTGAATAATAATAAAGTTATAAACAAAAATACACAATTATTAGTAAATAAAGTATGTAAACTTTAATAACATATAAAAAGTTTACTGAATTATTGCAGAAAAAAATAACTGAAAAAACTTAATTAATAATAATGAAGTTATAAACAAAAATACATGTAATTATATTAGTAAATAAAGTATGTAAACTTTAATAACATACAAAAAGTTTACTGAATTATTGTTTAAAAACAATGATAGTGCACATTATTTAATACTAAAATTTAAAAACACGCTTAATATGGCTGATATATGAATGTCCAAATATGTGCCAAACCACGTCCGATATGTGCCAGACTACGGCCAATATGTGCCAAATCACGTCCAATATGTGCCAGATTACGGCCAATATGTGCCAAATCACGTCCAATATGTACCAGATCACGGTCAATATGTGCCAAATCACGTCCGTCTCGGAGGTCTATGGGACGACCTACGTACGTGTTACTTCCGGACATTGGTACGTGCGGTGAATGTCCGTAAGACGTCGCTGCACCCCTACCGGACGTCCTCTTAAGTCCAGGTGGACGTAAGAGGACTTTCTCCGAGCATCCTGAGGACCACTGTTTGCTATCTGGGTATATATATATATATATATATATATATATATATTACGTTATTGTGTTCTCATTAATGGAAAAGAAATACACTTTCTGACTAATAGATGGTGATAATAGAAGATGAAGAGAATTACAACAATAAAAGTTGACACCCCAATGAGTTTGGTGAATTATGCAAATCATCATTGTGTACATTCAAGAGGCTTGTAATGCGCATATGGTATAGAAAAGCCTATGTGCTAATTATATTTTTGTAATTTCAATTTTTGTAATTTAATTTAAAAAAGTAAGTTGCAAAATATTTCATAGAAATTGCTTGACATTTTGCATAAATGGCATTAAGAATGGATGTCTATTATTCACATAATTTCTTTTATAATAGTTTTCTAAGCTGATGATCGAAAGATTGATACAGCCTATTGGTAGATAGAATGATTTAGTGATTCATCAGTATTGTAACTAGTACCACAAATAAAATATGCGAAATTTTTAATAAATATATTCTCTTTAATTTACTTGTTCAAAAGAATCATTCCACCCTAAAAACAATGACATGCTTTGTGGTTTGTTAAAAGTTCAATATCATATATCAACTCACCGTCGTGTGTTAAAATTAACAGAAGATTTGATTATGTTATTCTCAAATCTTATCTTGGAGAATATTTTATGGTTATCATTCTGTGATGAAACCTAAGTGAACCATAGATATGTATGGCTGCTTAAAATAATGCTAACTGCAATTAAATATGTGAAAGAATATGGCTAGGGGATTTGTTACATATAATGGCAAATTTCATTTTATTCCGACAAATGTTTTATACCCGTCGGAGATGAGTATGTTTGAGATAAAACCAATGATTTTCAAGCAAGATAGCTACAGTCATTACATGTAGGAATATAATTTCAAGAGAAAGTTTTTGGGATAAAACAATTTTTATGCTTCAGTTATAAAATAATTTAAATTTTTACTGATAAATAAACATAATTCTTGATTGATGAGTCTACTAATTTTATTCGCTTAATGACGTTTTCTTATCAATATAGTATATCTCGAATAAAAATTATTACAACAACTGAACTAATATTTTGTTTAGCTGTTATATTAATCTTTATTCGAGATTTTGGCTTCTTTTAATAACCAAGAAAATTTAAGAAATATATGAAGTTTCAGATAAATTTTAATAGCTATTTGAAACCAGTTGAAGATATATATTTAATCCCATTCATCAGTTGCTTATTATTTTAACTTTAACAAAAATGTAGCTTTAGGTTTCGAAGTAAGATTTTGATGCCGAGTATGTGTTAGTATTCTCAACTTAAATCTCATATTTGCAACCATTTACTATGAAATTTCTTTTCAAAAAAGTGTTTCTTTCTAATTTTTTTAATAAACTGTTATTTTATTGATCTTTAAAATATAAATTCACTGTTAAGTAAATTTACGGATTTTCATACTTATGTTATACGTTTATATTTTATACATATTTTTTTAACAAATCATATTAATCAGCTTTTCTAAATAAGCTATGTGTTTTAAATATTTTATACATATTTATACATTTTATTGCAAAGAACTTTTTATCAGCAAATACAGAATTTTAGTGAAAAATGAACATATAGTCAAAGAGTTTTTGCTATTTATACTTCGGGAAAAATATTAACAAATTAGAAAATATAATGGCGATATTATTGCTTTATGTATTTAGAGTAAATATTTGCTCTTTCTTAATGAAAGAGATTATTACTGTTTAAAATTCAAACTAATTTTATTTATAATTTACTTGTTAATTATTAATTTTATTTACTAAAACGAGCCTCAAATAATTTAGTTATATAAAGATAATTGATAACTCTTCTAAACTATAAAAACTATATTTATTAAATATTAGAAATTTATTGAAAATGTCATAAATTTATAAACATATTAATTTACTTTTAACAGTAGATATGTAGGTTCATTTGAATTTTTTAATTAGTGTTTTAAAATGTTTCTTTGAACAAGCAAATAGTATTCATTTTCACATAATTTTGAAAAAGATTGGTTATATATTATTCATGATTTGGTTTCAAACTTGAATAAAGAAAAGAATGTGCATTGGTAAATAATGGCATATTGTATTTAGGTTTAATAATATTGACATTAAAACTAGAAACACTTGAAATGCATTTCTTTTATGCTCAATTTATTAACATCTGGTCATTTTTATTTTAATTTTTAATAATGATTATAAAGAAATATTATTCAAAAGCTTTCTTTCTTTTTCTTATCTTTAGATAAAATAATTATATGTTTTCAAACCATTACCCAAATTAAATTATCTATTAGATCTTTATTCTGACAACAATGCCCAAACACACATTTTAATCAGTTTTTTTTATTATTTTGAAATAACTTGATTAAAATTTCAGGAAGAATGCGTGATTTTTTATATGCAATTATTATTTTCAAATTACTTATCTAGGTTCATAAAAGTATAAAAAAAATTAAGTAACTTTATGTTTCTTTGATTGAATTAATCCTTGTTTTGGATTTTTTAATATTTTTCACTAAGAAATTCACTTGACTTTCAAAAGAATACATACAAAGACACCATACTAAACAAACAAAAAAAGAAGGAATCATAAAGCAGATAATCAAACATTTTCTACAAGGATGAAAATGGTTGCAATGGATAAAATCTAAAATGAATTCATAAAATCCAATAATGATGTTAGAAAATAAAATATAAGTAATACAGAGTGCTTTTATGAAGTATGTTATCTGCAGTCCAACTGTTATTTACAATTTAACAAAGAAATAATTTCTTATCTCCTTTAACATTCTTCCTAGGTATTAAATAACAGTATTTGCAGATACTATGAAAATCCATTTGAGTTTTCTAATTTAAATTTTTATTTAATATGGAATTATTTTTATGCCGATAAAACATTTTATTATTTTAGATAACTGTAAAGTTTCATATTTTTTTTTTAATTCTTATGAATAAAATTCATTAACACAAGTACATTTAAAAAAGGAAAATAAAGTTAAAACTTAAATTTTTTTATAAAAACATAAGAATTAAAATTATATAATAAAGAGAACTGGTATTTGTCAATATAATTAAATTTAATCTCTCACTTTATTTATTTATAAAGAAATATGAAATTTCATGGCACTTTTCTCTTAGTTTAAAGAGTTTTGTTCTTTGATTAGTGATGCTCATAAATAAACTTTTTTATTTTGTGGTAATTCTTGCAGTAATTTCCAATATTCTCTAATGGATTCTGTTTCAAACTGATAAATGAATACTCTTCGAAAAATATTTAATTTGAAAGGACTTTTCTTATTTTGGGATACAAAAATAAATTTTTTTCCATTGTAAGATATATTGTTGGGAAAAATTTCAATAAATTTTCTAAAATGTCAAAGTTTGCACAATTAACATGATTTTATTCAATAAACTGAAACAATTGAACAACATATACGTAATGAAATACAATGCCTGCGTCCTTTTGTTATCATATCGAACGAATGAGTAAAAAAAATTAAATAAATATATCACTCTAAACCATTCTCAGTGCCTTTTGGATGAACTTTGTTACCATCATCATGTAGGTGGAACTCCTGTTAGTATCTAAAAATATTAACTGCTATCAATTTATAGAATTTTTGTGCATATTTATCTACTTCTAATAATAATATCTGCAGTTAAAAAAATGAAATAGATATTTAAAATAAATATGTTTAAAAGAAGGTTTTTCTCTAAATTCTAAGCTAGTAAGAGTTAACTATGAAGCCTATTTTAAATCATGTAACCCAAATAAGAAGATAATTATTTTAAAATGCGGAGAGCATTTAGTTTTTTATTGTAACATGTAGGTTTTGTAATCATATAAAACTGGTTATACTTCAGATAACATCAAAACATCAAGAACGCATAAATTTAAGGATATATTTTATAAGGTTGCGAGATAGGAATGTTTTAGCATTAAAATAAATTGAAAAAAAGTTGTTTTATTGTGTTCAGTTTAATAAGTATACAGAGCAAACCAAAATATTTTATTTTAATTAATACGAATAATATTCAAATTATGAATTTTCATAATTATTATACAAAATCTCTTGGTTGTAATATATCATTAAATTTGTGTATAACTACTTTGTGAATTTATAATAGCACTCCTACTGACAAATGATAAAATTTTGAATATTTCCGGCTGAGATGACAATTGAATTAATATTCTAGCCATAATTTCATTTCTTCAAAAGTTCAAATTACATTTTTGACTTAGGTGTTTATAGTTTCTTGGATTTCATTTTAAATTATAGATGTTTGAAGAGTTAGTTATCCTGTGTTAAAAAAGCACCATTTTTAATCTTAATCTAATCTAAAGCTTTTTTTAGATCAATATGTCTTTACTCATTGATTTCTAGAAAACATATCGATAAATTACTTGTGACATTATTAAACTTACAGTTATTTCCAGCCTTTCTTTTGCTATCTTATAAGTTAAAAAATTATGAAAAAAGAAAAATAGAAAAAGGCTAATTTTTAACAAAAAACAGCATTCACTTATCGCTTTTTTTCAAACTTTTCTATATTTTATACAAAAGCACATATATCGATTTTTTATTTTGATTTACAAAATATAGAAATGATAAAATATGAATTAGTTTCGCAATATTTGCTGAAAAAATGAATACTATTTCATAAAATTTGCGAATATATTGAAATTTTGTAAAAATGACCTCAAAAATATTAATTTTAGGCAAACATTTATATTATGATAAACAATTATTTACTTCATAAATTTTTTTATATTTTTTACATTGTTTTCTTCTATATACTGCAAATATATTTTTTTAAAATTTATTTCGCTTTATTATCTATAAAGAAAATGTTCATTAAATGTTAAAAAAATTGGAATTGATGTTATTTCAGAATAAAATATTTAGTAATAAATACTCTTTCATTAAATGAAAATATAATGTTTCGATTTCATGCAGTAAATATAAAATGAATGATAATATGCAAAATACTTTTATGAACTATTATGAAATTATTAATAAAAAATAAGGAAAAGTTCTTTTGCCTCAAAATATATTTTAGTAATTAATATTATATCTTTATATAAAGATATTGGATTGTACCTGAACCAGGCAAAATAATATTATCATTGGTTAAAATTTCTAATGAGTTATATCAGTTGATGTATATCATAATTTCCTCAACTAGAACCCACCCTGTCTAGCAGGCCTGACTGAGAATAGGGAGTTCCTGGGTTTGAATCCCCATTCAGGCATAGATATACTTTCTCTTCCTCTCCCTCTTGTCCTTTTCTTATCTGAATTGAATATGAATAGTTGTCTATCCTATAAACGGGTGCATGTGTGAACTGAGGAAGACAGAAGACAGACTCCACATCAAATTATGGTTCAGCTCGAAAAGTAAAACAAGCTAACCATATAGACCGGGAAATTAAGCAGATAATAATATACAATTGGAAGTAAATACGCTATCTCTTTACCCAGCTCTTTTTAGTTCTTGGATTATTTCCAGAGATTATAGTCAGCTATTAACTTATTTGAGAATATCATGATGATTTGTTGTAAGCGTAACACATATCATGCTCTGTAAGTATACTTATCTTTATGGAGCCAAATTCAAACAGTTAGACTCTAATCTGTGGTGGCAATAGTTCCACGAATGTCTTATGAAAAAACAATGATTCATTCATCAATCAACTTGGTAAATCAATATTCTTGGTTCATTACTTTATGCTTACGAGCTTTCCAGACCTCTAATCAAAGTTTCAAATTTAAGAAAATCATATTTGGTAAAATACTCATCAATTCTCTTATTTAAGATTGTCTTTGGTCTAATCAACCAACATGTCTTCAAACTTCTGATTCGGTAGAATGATGTTGTTCAGACATCATACTTATCGAAACACTTAAAGAATGCGAATAGTTGTTTTCTGCTTCATTTTACAGTAACTTGAAAAAAAACGTTACTCGCTTCAGATAAAGCGCCATTTTTGAAGTCATTCCCAAAATTTGCGTACTATGTGGTTTGAAAATTGAGAAAAAATAAAATTTGTGACTAACTTCCTCCATCTTCTGCAAAGAAAATATTTATGCCCATTATTACATAGAAATCACACACTATTTTACTGGTTTGAAAGTATTAATTTAGTTGTTTATTACGAATGTGAAATGATTTTCCTTCTGTCTGTGCTTTTAAACCAACTTATCAAGACATTTTGGCAATATTACTAAATACAAATAAATAACACGCATGTTTAAGCAGATTACACATAAAGTCATTTAACTTATGAACTTTTATAGTCACTTCTCATAATCCTAATTTATTCGCATGAGTATCATAAATCTGTCCAAAAATTTCTTATTTGTGTTAAAAAGTTTAAAATTACGGATAAATTATTTATATATCCTTTTAATAATAATTATATTTTTCTAACTTATTTATTTTGTAATGCTAACTATATTTTTACATGTGCGTACACGGAGAAAAATATTATTTTTTGTTTGTGATTTTTACTAATTTTTTTATATATTCTATTTATTAAAATTTATTTTTTTAGAGAATTACTAATATTTTACTTTCAACATTTAGCTAACGATAATATTTTCTTAAACTATAGATATTCACATTTCAAAAATACAATCCTGTTCACTGAAAAGACTAAGTAAATATCCATGAAGTACAAGCAACATTATAGATTAAAAAGTAAAAAAATATATATATATTATTGGTAAATATATTTAAAATTATCCACTATTGCTTTCGTTTCCTTTAATTTCGCAAACACGTCAGATGGAAAAGAGTAAATTTAAATTCATTGTCTAGTCCAGTAAAACAATATAAAAAGATAAACATCATTTGCATGTATTTCCCTTCACGTAAGGGATTATGTCAAAATCACGATATATAAATTCTCATATTTAGGAATCCTCTGTAGCAATTCTTTATACGCAAAGCCAAACAGGCGCAGTTTTATCCTAACGTAACATTTAATTGCATTAAAATATTCTCCAAAAGTCCATTGATTAATTATTTCCATCTTAATCTTGAGTCACAAATCCTATTCAACGTATTCGTGTGTTAATGCAAAGCAGTATAAAAAAAGATATTAGAAAATTAATCGAGAAAAACTTTGTGCTTAAAGAACATTTCATTTTTAATGGTATTTTTTAATATGACATTTTTATTAAGCCTAAAATTTATTTTTCAATGAAATTAGAACAAAACATATATTTATTTTATTCAAATGATATTTTTTTACTTTACATCTTCAATATAAGATATATATTTATATAAGTTTAACTCTTATTCTAATGTTTTTTAAATTTTAATACAATTGAAATCATCTATCTCATAAATTTTCCACGTATTTCTTAAAATCATGTTTAACTTATACATTCTTGTGTTTAGTAGTAAATAATGGATGTCAGATAAAATATGATTCACAGTAAATTAAATTTTTAAGTAGTCATTTCTTTTATTGTAATAAGTTCCTAATGTTGAAAAGCAACAAAATGTTTGATAAAAAATCAAATTTGATCAAATTTTAGAACATTTCGATAGTTAATTATTAGATGATAGAAATTCATCTATAAGAAATTATCCTTAAATATGTATCTTATAAGATTAAAAACTCGTAAATGTATTTTAAAATTTTCCATTGTTTAAGTAGAAAATTTACTAAAATATTAAACATTATTTTAATTGTTTTTATCTTGATTGAATTTTTAATGTTAATATAGATATTTAGTAGTCATATTTAGTATCATCAGTATCAAGCTTTTAATTTTATAGATTAAAAAATTATTAACTATGCATCACAATTTATATTTTTTAGTTATTTATTTAAGTTAATTATGTGAAAGCCGAAATAAATATTTATAAATATAATCAATACAACAATGTTAATTTTCCTTTAATAATATTACAATATTAATTCATCTATTAATTAACAAATAACATAATGTTAACTTACGAATCATAGCTTTATTTGAATTATTTCTCCATAAGCCCCTTCAGTTATCATATTTCAAATTTGAACAATAGAGTGAATCAATTACAGTAGCCTAGTATTTCTGATATACGAGAGATGATGAGCATTATTAATATTCAATTAAAACCTTGTGACAAAAATATTTTTGTGTATTCACTATCTATATCAAACTTTATATTACAGTAATGGAAAGATAAAATATTGAAATAATGAATTTAACAAATTTTAACGTTATTGACAATGATCTAATGTTAGTTTTTATCAAAATTTATACAATACAATTACAGTTTGAAAAATAAATATAAAAAAAATCTATCAAAGTAATACTTTTTATTTCTATTTTTTGTGTTTAGAAACTATTTAATTGAATACTTACATTAGCATATTTAACAAGCTATATTTTTTATTTTATTCATATGCTAAATTATTAAAAGAAATTAATTTTTCCAGATATTTTATACGTACTAAAATTAATTTTTTTAAAATTCCAATCGACAAGGATACAAAAGACCTCAGCACAACAATGGAAAATAAGCAAGAACAACAAACAAATAAACTAAAGCAAAGTGGTGAGAAAAATCTAGGAACCCAATAAATCCCTAATACGCCAGTAATGATCACTCAAAGAGGGACCCTTTAGTATCAGACAGTGGAAGATGTGGTCAGTATATATTTTTAATCATAAACAAAGAATATACATAAAGATTTATATGTTTATCTAAAATAAAGTTGAGTATTTTTCAACAGTCTTTTAATCCGGACCTCTTTCAAATATTAGCTATAATTCCAAAATGGTTCATCCAAATTTTTTTTATGAAAAAAAAATTGTGAAACATTTCGCTGTAGAATTCTGTTCAGAATGTTTTACTTGATTTTTGATAAATTTCTCGGAAGATTTAGATTTAGATTTTTAAACGTCATTTAAGTTCACTGTAATTATGAACTTTTCTTTTCTTTTACATAGTTGAAAGTTTCTCAGCGGAACTTAAATTATAATTTTACTAAGTGTCTTTTAAAATTTTGCTTCTTTTATTGTTAATTTTGCTAAGAGTTTTTTTCAATTTTGTAATAATGGAAAGGATTTTTATGAATATGTCATAAGATATTTAGTTTCAAAAGCTTCAATAATAAATTAGGAAACGGCAATTGCACTATAAAAATAACTTAGATTAACTTGAATAGGGAAAAAACTAAAAATACATAATTGGATAAATATATATCGATTGTATGAATATTAATTTATTTCATCATTAAGCTGCAAATTTAGTAAGAATAACTGGAGTTACTGAAATTTTAACCAGAGTAAAATACCAAAAGTTACTTTTATCAAATATAGCAGCATCATCATTAGTTTCTTTTCATCATGAAAATATAGTATCATCGAGATACATTTTTTGATGCATTTAGGATAAAAATTAATTGTGTGAATGGTTGCCTACCCTATAAACGGGTACCTATGGCATGTGTTTACTGAGGAAGTCAGACTCCACCCCAAATATGGTTCAGTTGGAAAAGTGGAGCAGCGCACCTCATATTGCCAGCCTGGCTGCCACACGACAACAACAACAAGTGAATATTAAACTAAGAATTTAAGATTATATAAAGAGAAGCAAAAACTTATCAATGTCAATCAGTATGATATAAATGCGACTGTTATATTAAATGTTTA